>JAPYYZ010002009.1:0-13923 GCA_030522705.1 Eretmocerus eremicus | reverse complement strand
ATTCTTGGGTAGAGAATTAATTGTGTATTGTGTATCTTCGTGTGATTTTATTCATGTGATTAGTAAAATGCGTTTCACATAACATATATCTTTTTTAATAATCGGGAATTCGAACCTCGGCTTTGTTTATTCTGTTATTATTGTGATGAATAATGTTACGGAGACAAAAACCATCAAGCTGCGAATTGGATGCGATTTTTCACTATGTTTTACTTGTGTCAATAACACGTCCTTGCGACTAAACTTTTGACACGCGTTTCGATTGCTTAGTATAATTTGTGTCGACGGGAAATTTTGATGAATGCCATTTTTACCTCCGAAACAGTTTCGGATATTTTATGGCCACTTTTTTGCCATTTCTTTTACGTTATCTTGTCTTTGTTGAATCTCATTTACCATATCAGCTCTTCTGAAAGTAGCTGTTGAGGTATTCTCGCAACTGGAAATTCATCTGTCTGAGGCTAGAAACGAAATTCTTGCTATGAATGTTATAAAAAGTCATGACACATCCCGCACGGGAGTGGAAATGAGTCAGTCGAGGTTATCTTTGCAGTAGTGCCCTACTTTTCCTCAAATATTTAATATCTCCACAAGACTTAAGCCGAATTCTCTGATGTTTCGATTAATATGGAAGAAAATATCTCAAAACTTGGCAGATATGCCAAGGTAAAACATACGCCCCATTTTGATAGTTGTAAGCCGAGTAACTACATTTACGCGAGAGTTTCATTGGAAACGCTGTTTTCAGAGACCAAGAGAGATTCAAGAATCGAGGATTCAACGAATCATTTTGAAATTGCTCGTGTGAAATTTTTCTGATTTCCTGAATTGTACCATTTAATGAAATGAAATCTAAGTTACAATAAAACCTGTAATTGTCATCTTGATTTTTCCTAATGAATACGCCTATGGAAGTAAATTGTCTCTATTGTTTTGATCCGATCACCATGATGCTAGATCGAGGATAGACTTAGGTCGGAGATCCCCTTTCCCTTGCCTGAATTGCCTGCATGGGCTCCCTTATATCTTGCCAAGAGAGGAAAGAGAAACAGGTGATGCTTTGAACATTGTCGGTTCGTTCTGAATATAAGTTCTCTGTTTTACGTCTCGGCACCTGCTTCACATTTTTATTTTATTCAGACATGTTTTATTCAGACGGCTTGGATCGTTTTGAAGCGATCTCGATGATCGATGGACCAGGAGGACCCAGGAATGAAAATGTTCTGAAAAAGTTCTTCCTAACAATAAGTACTACGTTGAGTTGTGCCACCCGATTTTTTAATCTCATTTTTCATATGAAGAATGAATTTCAAATCATTTTTCTTCAAGAAGCTAGTGCACGGTGGTCGATGAATTGCAGTTATCTTGTCAATCCTTCTCAATAATTATTCAGAAGATAACCACATCTTATATGCTCGGAATATGCGTGAAAAAATCAGCTCCAACGGTTTTATTATACGCTGAGCTGATGACATCATATTTTGATAACTCTGTAGAATATCCGAATTTTATCAATACGATTTCCTGTCAAGATTTGAAAAAAAATTTTAGCCTGCGTTGAAACTAATACTGGAGCGACAGGCGTTCGAGTCAGGTTGTTCCACGAGGGCAGTGAAAAATGGGGTCAGCGAAAATGTATGTACTCGTTTGGGGGGCAGCCCCGCAGGAATCGGGGGGTGCGCGAGAGGTGAGGGTGAAACGCCCACGCAGTTATGCCTTCGCGCACGAATAGCTGCGAGGGAAGTACAGCGTGCGCGGGTGCAAGCCACATGAAGCGCACGAGATGAATGGAGGGCGGTCCTCCGCGAGGCGCGAGCCAACCGATATGTTATCTGTTTTCGGCGGACAGCTGGGAAGCGGTCTCTGGTCATAAATGGAAGACCGACGTCCAGATAAATTTCACCATGGGATTACTCTCCGTCACTTCCATATTCACGCGCATACCTCACTATCACTATACAATAACCGCCTATGCCGTATGTACATTCGTTTTTCACGCATCCGACTATTTTCATCCCGCAATACAGCTCCCGCGCGATAAAAATCTCTGCGTGAAAGAGCACTTCGAGTTTTTTTCATCAAACGGCGGTATACCAATTTCCATCAGTGGTTTCAAACCACGAAATAGCTGCTGATTTTCTTAATAAAAAAAATCTCGAATTTCATTACTCTTCTCTGAAGAAATCGTGGGTTTTATGAAAGACAAAGATTCTATCTGTATAGAGTCATATTCGAGTTGTATTGCCTTAAATCAAAACAGAATTCTCGAAGTGGCCAAAAACCGTTGAACGCATGATTACCTTGTGTCAGAAAAATTTTGTTTCAGTAACAATGAGAGCGATCAAGCCCATTACAATCACGTTCGCTTACAAAGTGCCTACTGGTGGTAATAGTCAAACTGTAGCTAAAGTTGTTGTGCTTGATTCCTTAGAATATTCTTTTGCTAGGCTCAGTCCTTATAATTTTGAGATCCGTAACCGAAAGAGAGATGTCATTGTCAAGTATGCGCGCACATTCCCATCTCGAACTCACAACTCGATCACAAAACTTACTTCTACACGCCACTGGCCACATTGATTTTTTATATACGCAAATCCCAACATTCAAGCATTTTCTTAAAACTTTCTCTCAAAATAGAGACACACTGTTCTCGAGCACATATTTTGATGTGAACGATCTCAGAGAATGTGAGAATGGCTTCGTTACTCATTTTGTAATTTCGCCAAGTGACTTCGAAACTAGCAAAATGAGTGACAGGGCTCAATTTACGTTCTTTAAGTTTATTCCCGTCGAAACATGTGTCTCGGAATCGAAGTGCTTTTATTTTGGAAAACAAGCAAATTCGAGAAAACCGCTCGAATTTTGAGATTTGTCCACTGTCAACTGAACATAAGATTTACGAATATAGACTTTTGTATCATTTAAAATAGAGACTTGACACAGAAATCTTGTTTTGATTCTGAACCAAAATCTAGCTCTTGATTCCAAGATTTAAAAATTTTCCGTTTTAGCTCTCAAAAGGTCTTAAAATCCACAAACACCTTGTAGAAATGCCACTAGAAGTTTTGATTCGACTTGATAGCAAATTCCTCCCGAATCTATAATCCAAATTGTATGATAATGTTTAGAGTACACAGTCTAGAAGAGGCGAAGGAGCAAAGCTAAAACAGTCTAGAAGAGGCGAAGGAGCAAAGCTAAAAGTATCCCCCAGAAGGAGCAAAGCTGATCTATATTGGTAAGGTGATTATCTTCCAATCAATCAAAAATTAATGTCACCTTGAAACATGGAATGGCAACCATCAGAAAATCTCAACCCAAGTGTAATCTCTGTGGTATCCCTCTAAAAATCCTCATTACCGCAATAAATAGGTCTGTGCAGGCGACTTGTTCAAGCGCTCAAGGCGAACTACGGTCCACATGCGCGCGATCACTTTGAGCCCCACATCCTCGCAGCAGCAGTCCTTCACGATCATACAGCAATTCCGTATACCGCTCGATGAGCCAGCGCCCTTTTTTTTCGTCGCTTATTTACGCGAGCGCTGAACAACGCGGGGCTTACCGATATTATATCGCCCGGCAGGCTTGGTACACGTATATAAAATGCCGTGGCGGGCGCGAGCGTTAAGAAAAAAGACGTTATACGCGCGCGAGAGGTAGGCTCAGGATTCAGGATGCAGGCAGGATAGAGAGCTCGGGCGCCGCGTGCGGCAACAAGCCGGAGCCGGGCTGTTGTCATTGACAATAAAATCGTCTCATTGTTACGGGGCGGATCAGTCACGTGGCTGCGGACGTTCCTCCTCGGTGGCGCGATCGTTCATTCGTAGTCATGCGTGAAGGCGACGCGGCCCTTAGGGCGACGATACGAGTCCGGCCAGGCGTAAGTGTTGCCGATGCGATACACGCGAGGCTCTGATGCTGCTCTCCGTGCTCTGCGCCTATCTGTACCGATGCTCGGCTCAGGGCTCAGCATCGCTCTTGCTCTGCCCACAGGGGGGATAAGAGGCAAGCGCCTAGACTCTATATAGCGTCGCGAGTGTGAAAATAGACGGGGAAAAAGTAGAGACGCGGCTTTGATGCGAAAAAGAGAGAGACGCGCAAGGGATGCCAAGTAAAGTACTATACGCTGGGCGCGATACGCCAGGGGTGAGAATTTTTCAATCCTTGGATTGGGGTTTATTCCTGCTCAGACGACGAATCGATTATCCTTCGATTCTGAACCTTTGAGAACATCCTTTGATTTTTGGTGAGCTTTGCTCTGCTAAACTGGTTTTGTATAAGTTAGCTGTCGTTAGTCATCAGTTGAGTTTCATCTCAAATGAGATATTGAAGGAATAATCAGCCATCGTGATCTCATTTCAGTTTATGATCAGTCTTCTCAAAGGAGCCCAATTTCCGTACTTTTATGCTATAATGAAATGCAATCGATAAGATTAGCTTACGGCTTTTTTTCAAAAAATTCTGGTTGTTGTAGCCATTTAATTTTATGATGCTCATTTCGTCATATCTAAAGGCCCTTTTCTTTTCGATTTTGATTTTCAGTCTTTCTACGAACGTATGGGCAATGAGCCGAAAATTTCTTCAGTCTGATCTACTTCAGCTGACGAACGAAGAGCTGTCTACATTGAGTTCCCTTCAAAATCGTCACAACGTGCCGTCGGAATAGACACGGTAGTTAAAGAGTGATTGACAGAAGAACAAGCGAAAGTTCACACCCGTGTCGAGATTTTGAGATATCTCTCACACGAAACGCATAAAAATGCCTAGTATCAGAATCGAATCGCGGACCACGGGATTTCATCGCTCGAACTGTATTCCCGCCCGTCTCTCTCTCTCTCTCTCTCTCTCTCTCGTATTTCATCCAACTCAGCCGCACGCCAACTAGATATATACGACACACAGAATCGCTCTATTCGGGGCGCAAGATCGATGCACCGCGGGCGGATGCACGCCGAGCGCCGGCGTCGGCTGCAAGCTCGAGTCGGCCAATAGCGAGAGCGTCGGGAGGCCACCCGCCGCGGGGTTATCGGCAATATTGGCCACAGCCCCCGCATATCCCGCAACACACGGCCGCTCCGCACTCGTCTGGCTCTCGCCACACTCTCACAAGAGGAGAGAGAGAGAGCGCTCCGTCTCTCTCGGCCGGAGGCGCGCCGGGCATCTATCGGATAATTAGCCGCTGATTACGCGCCAGTCATCGAGGCGGATGTGAGCTTGCGCGCCCTCTGCGCTCCCTCCCCGTCCGCGTCTCGGTCTGGCAAGCTCGGCGCGCTTCCTGCGCTGCGCGTATACCGAACCGCCGCCGCGCCGAGCATCTCGCTTCGCTGAATCGGCTGCTGCACCCTGCAACGCTCCGCAGCCCCTTTGTGCAGCATAGTTGCCGGGCAGCGCGCCGGCGTGTGTGCGCGCGCTCATAGACAGGCCTCTCCGCCCGACACCTGATTATCATTTGAGAGCTATGGCCTCGGACCGGCCTAGCTTAGCTACCGGACGGCGGGCGACGAGCTTGAGAGATATGACGAGCCCCGGGCGCCGCTCGCCCATTCCGTTGCCCGAGCGCGCGTGGATGGGCCCCGCGGGGCTTCGTGCCGAGCGACTGGAGCTGTACGGGCTTTGATCGGATGTATGGGGAAGGTCTATCCAGTGCAGCGACGAGTGCGTTCGATTTGCGGAGCTTGCGGCCCGGAGGCATGCGCTCGGTGCAAGCTTCGCGGACTTGAAATTTACTGGTATACGCGCAGCTGTGTTGATGGAGTGATGACTTAATTGTGAGGGGCGGATCGGCTAGACGCTCTAATCGAGTCTCGATTTTTCAGGGTAATTGCCGGCGCGGAGTGCGGCCAGACTCTTTCTCGCCAATTGCACACATTTGTCCGCGGTGAAGAGAAGGGCCATTGTGTGCGGAGCTTGGGACGAAAAAATTGACTCCCCCGTGATTGGCCGAGTTTGAATGACAGTCTGCCCCCCTTTCGCGTCCACGGAGTAGTTGACATCAATCAGGAGTCAAAAACCCGGAGCGGGTCACACCTGCTACCACTTGAGAATCTTTATCGTCTATCGGTTACATCAAGGACCTTTCGACGATCTACCCTTGTTTGGTGACTCGCACGCGACAGATTGGCCCCAATATTTTGTAATTTGCTCAATTGTATCGAGAGTATCAAACTCGTGCCGCGATCAGAATGAATCACAACATGTGCCCTATAACGCACAATAGACGTGGCGAACGTATGTTCTAACTAAATCATGCCAGTACTTTTCGAGACTCAAACGCTATGCAAAATTGTATTCCCTCATCCTCCCCACACGTCGAAGAACCAGTCTCGAAATTATTATATTTATCGGAGGGAATGAAGGTGATGTACTCAATTCAGTTGACCTAATTTTATGGCTAGATCAATTTATTAGATGTCATTACTTTGAATGACGTGAGAAAGATCAAGAGTGAAAGAACACTCACAGTTTAGTCGCTATTTATTCATATCAGAGAAAGGAATAATAGGAAATTTTTTCTCCCTAACACCTCTGAGGTTTCATTCTAATTCATTGTAGATCTCACTCTGGATTCATATCATGCTGATAAATCTTCGCGCAGTTGTTGAATATTGTTTCTTTTTTCAGCTCATGTGCATTGTAAAAATGTCGAATGATTCACGGTTATCAGAATTTGGATGCAATTAATTTCAATTAATTACTCCAACATTTGTGCTTGACGGAAAACAGTGTCAAAATTATCACAAATTTTCAATGATCCCATTTTTGAGGTTATGCGTCGTGAAAAACTTTCAAATGCAATTTCAGGCAGTTGATCCTACCATCTAGGGGAGTCCTAGGAAGTAGGGTCACGGATTTGGCTGAAACTTTGAGAATCGTCTTCTTTTGGCACCAAAAGATGAGATCTAAGGCCGCAGAGTCTAACGCTCAAGCGTTATCGAGCTACAGCTTACGGCATTAGCATTGCAAGTATTTTTATAGTTATCACTTTTCAACATGAGCCTATATGGGCAATAGTCATAAGCCAGGCTCTATCTCAAAAACGGTTGGGCGTTAGACTCTGCGGCTTTACATATCGTCTTTTGGTGCCAAAAGAAGTTGATTCCGAAAGTTTCAGTCAAATCCGTGACCCGAACTCCTCGGACTTCCCTTGCGAGTCATTTTCAAAATTTCTACTAATGGCAAACTAACGAAATATTTCATTTTACACTGGAGCGCCAGTAGGTGATTTTGGCACAAGGCCGAGCGAAGCTGGGGCTACAAGGCCCTCGTACTAAAGAACCTACGCAAAGCGATGTGCGAATACTGTTTATTCACCTCAGGCCGTAGAAACGCCAGTTTTGTGATCTGCGCTCGAAACAAAATTAGTGCTTGGAGCGAAATTGGTGCTTTGCGTGCCCTGGGTAGAAAAAACCATATGTAGTTTCCGATGATCATATTGTTGAGACTACGTGAATTGAGAAATTGTGGAATAATTTGATTGCATACGACCTGATACAATCAACTTCAATGAATCATTTCAAATCTTTCGCATTACCTATAACGAATTGAGTCATTTTGAAACTCCCGAAAGGTGAAGGTTAATGACCTGTATCTCCGGATTTCCCCTTGTCTGTAAGAAAACTGATCAGTCGAATCCCGCAGAGAAGACAGCGGTTCTGAAGTTTAACGCAATCAGTGGAATTAATTGAAAGTACTTGGAGACCAACGAGGTTGAGATACAGAAAAGCCCAGGGCGTCATACAATTATGAGAATGTGTACAAGTCAATAGAAAAAGAATGAGGGGAGAAGGGGTGAATAAGTGAGTCTGATCGCGAGTGAGAAAGGAATTGTGAAAAGGAGAAAGAAAGAGGAAAAAGCAAAATCGTATTGCTTGGCGAAAGAGCGCTTGATTGCAAGCACCTCAAGGAGACCAAAGGCCCATACAAGCATGTGAATTTTGGATGAAATGATCGAGTCATTCAGGAGAAATAGAAAAATACGAGATGGCAAACTGTGCGGGCGTGTGCTCTTGCATGTCGAGTGCGTACAGACTCTCTTGCTTTCTCTCTCGCTCACTCTTATTCTCTTCTCCTGCACACTCGTTTGAGCTCGTTGTGTGACGTCACGAGCAGAAGGCATTCAGATTGAAGAGGACTCGATGACTCTCGAGATTTGTATTGCCATTAATAACCGTATGGGTCGCTCGTTCCCCCTGTGTCGAGTGCGCGCGCGAGAGAGAAATGTTATTATCGTAGGAGTAAGTCACGTGCTCTCGTGCCGCGATTCATGCAGAAGGATTGTTCAAGACGTTCTTGAGCTATTGTACCGGGTGATGGTTTCATTTAGATGTGAAATTGGTTTTGAGGCTTGGTGTTTGCATCTTAATGAGAGACAGTTTCGTTACGTGGAGCATTATTGACTCATTGGAATATGAAGTAAAATTAAACAGGGATCTGACGTACAATCGAGCTTGGATTCTAACGCTCTGAAGTAAAAATTGGAGATCTATTTGAAGCAAATGACGAGCTTTGTTAGGGTTAAAATTATTGGGTCAACTCCTCTCAATCCATTCACTCAGTATTCGGATTGACATAAAAAACGCATATTACTTGCTCGACCGTCTTTTTGTAGTGTCGTGCTTTGCTCTGTTTCTAAGCGCTTCGCGATGAACCAACACTGAAGCACAACTGAAGCCCCATGGCTCATGCTTAGGAGGCCGGATCGATCTCGAGCACATTTTTTAAAGTCTAGCTATCCTGTGATAATTGAGGCTACGCATGCTGCGGAATTGTAAAATGTAATTTGACAATGGATATGACAGAATTTTCAGAGTTCTACCCTGCAGAGTTAGTGTTTTTTTTTTTAATTGAGAAGAGAACAATTTGAAGGAAGTGTGATGGCATCGGAAAGTATGAATTGACTCAAATTATATTGAGGAAACGATTAAGTGAGCTGTTCTTAACACGACTTTTTGAATTTTCTGAGGCCAGCGCGTCACATTGATGAACTTATATCCTCCGATTCAAATTTTTTTGGTAAAATTGCAATGACCTGGCCTATTGTATCAAATTGATTCCAGCTCGGCTCATTTCGACGGTAATTTTTCCGACTACCAAATCAAACTATTTTGAGAGTCATGAAGATGTGCGCATGTCCAGGGGAATTCAATTATTATTGAGTGAAAATTTGTTTCGAAAATGCTAAGAAAAACAAAAAAAATCGAGGCAGTTCTAAAATTAATCGAATTAATTTCTGAATACAAATCTAATTAATAATTTTCTAATCCTAAGTACAATTGATAAATAATAATCCATGGTGCATGACTTCTGAGGAAGCATTTTCAACTTGCCTTTATGAAAATTAGAGGCTATTAGAAGTAGTTCTGTCTTTATAGAACGACTTTGCACTTGACACACAATTGTTTTGAGATGTTAGATTATTTCTCTCTGACACGTGCCCAATTCTCATTTGTCTTCAGTGTTAGATTATTTTTACCTGACACATGCCAATTCTCTATGCTACACTGGTCAATCTAGCTCAAAATTCATTGACACCAATGGACACCAATTTCGACGTTTGCTTCATCTAATATTATGCCTTGGTGCCTGTGAATACTGATCGATAACCACCAGCATATCCAGAAGTTTCCTAGCATTTTTGGTTGTTGTTTTTGATTGCAAGTAGTATTATGAGGGGACTCTGGTTTTGTCAGCTCGGTGTGCCTTTGTATTGGAAGGTTATGAGCTTGATGGCACGGTCGTATCTTGATGGGCATCTGCCAAGCGGCCTCGTCCAGAGATACAGCTCCCCGCGCGTGGCAGCGAAGATGAGCAGAAGGAGAAGCCGGTAGTAGCAAAGTATACAGTGCATGTGACCCGTCTCTGATTGTTACATCAATGACTCAACTTTGAGTCAATGAATCGTTACAAAAATATCGTGAGGCACAAGATCAAAAGCTTCCGAAAAATCAAAAAAGATCAAGATGGTAGCTTTTCTGTCTTCAATCGCCCTTTTGACATCTTCAGTCACACGAAACAGGGCCGAAGTAATCACTACTTCGCAAAGGTTATAGTAAAGCCCTTTGCGGAAACTAGCTTGATTTGGATTGAGCAGATTGTTCTCCTCAAAATGTGCAAAATGCTGATTGTGGAGAATTTTTTCAAGTATTTTTGATACCTCTGAGAGTTTTGCAGTTGGTCTGGTGTCTGATGGAGAAGACGGACTCTTAGTTTTGAGTATCTTCATGCAGTTTATTATGATCTAAATGCTTCAAGTCCCTACAAAGTATTGTTTTTTCAACATATGGTGTTAAAAGAGTTTGAACTTCAATCCAATCTAGTCACGATCAGCTATGAATGGAGCAGCAGATTCACTATGGACAAGATGGCGGGGTTCACGGTTCATCCTCAATTGAAATAATTCACATCGACCTTAGATCCCATGAGATTTGCGTTGAAATGACCGGTTATCACAACATCATTAAGGCAGGTAAGAAAGTTTCTAGTACATCGAAAAACTCAATGAGATAACCACCCTGTGACTGACTATAAACTACCGCAAATAACAATTTTTGATTCTCGCAATTGATCTCAAGGATAAGAAACTCCAGTGTGTTGTCAAAAGTTGGATCGAAATGAGCCAACACATTAACTCTGAAATGATCTTAGATGAACGAAGAATAATTGACAAAACATGAATACGATTAAATTCAATGCAAGAGAAAAGTTGAAAGATTCCCCCTAGTTGAAGTAAAGTGAAGAGAATTCAAATTTCATTAATTGAGCTGCCGACATGGCTGCTGATTATTTTCCTCCCTCTAACAAGCCTTTCGCAGCATTGAGGACTTGTTGCCTCGAGCAGAGATTGTTGGAAGTTGGTGCAGCTGTTGAAAGAAGCGGTGCAAAGAAGGCCTGGTCATTACATCTCGGATTCATCGCAGCGTGCAAACAAAACTTCTCATCGTGCGGTGAAACAAGATCGAATGATCAGCGAAGCAGCAGCGCAGCATTTCTCATTAACGCGGAAAGCACGGAATTCCGCGAAGCTCTTGATTGTGAGCAAAACAAAGCGGGCTCAATTAATTGATTCGACGTGAGGCCGCAATCCCGGCACGAGCTCCTTTGTCCGTTTGCGGCTGGCTCCATCCATTGCCCGCTCGGCAGTGGCAGAGCATCGACTCATGGATTCGCGGCTCATCGCTCGAGCGGCTCTGATATGCTGAGCGCCGCGCATAGTGGTGCACTGGCCCCGAGCGACGTGTGTGCGTGTTATGCGCTCGCACTTGGGCAACACACTCCTTCCGCCCATTCGCGGCTGCACCAGTCGAGAGCCACTGAAGCGAGCCCATACTCGACTCCTCTAATGCAGACTATGCAGCTCGATACGTGCCCCATGCATGTACGCGCGCGGTATCGATTTTGAGTGGAACAATGCGCGAAACAATGCGGAACACCGTGAATGCGTCGCAGCGAGAGAGGGAGGAAGTGAACGAGAGAGAGAACATTGGACCAGAGGGACGGCGATATCGGACCAAGTCGGGCGTTGCGCATACAACGCGACCGGCTTAAACGACTGTAATTATATTTGCGGCTAAGTGTTGATTCGGGAGCGGAGGTTTATACTTCAAATACAAACGGAGCTACGGATCGAGAGCTGCATATCGCACGCACGACGACATAGAAATCAGGACTTCGAGAGCACTGTTACAACTGAGGCGCTGACTCTCGTCCACGAATCTTCTAGTTTTCACGTGATTTCTGATGTAAAGATGAATATAATTCTGGAAAGATGTGTACTCTCTCAATATGAATAAGCTAATATCAATGGATTCTAGCTGGAATTCGGCTATTCCAGTTCAGTTTTGTCCAAATCAGTTGAAAATCATTTGAAATCTGTCCATGTTAGTTGATTCAGATTCAGAGAGTATATTTTAAACGCTTATGGCAAATTGTTCATAGGAAGAGGCTGGGGTCTTCAGAACATTTCTAGCTGGGTTATGTCTAAAAACGTTTCGAAATTTGACAGGTTTGAGTTAGCGCCCTGATACTTATGGCGGACACTGCAAGTGAGACATGTGACGAGCGAAAAATTTTCTCAACGTAATTCTGCTAACCAACCCCGAATATCACTCTTAACTTCAAAATAAGCCTAATGCATGGAATGCTAAGGAATATTCTGTTGGAAAAACATCTCAAAGTTACTTTCTCGTCATGTGACACATGTGCAGTTAGTAGAGGGTACTGAAAGGGGCAAAAGAAGTAATTTTTCAAAAATTGTCACGCTTCAGGAGGGATTCTCGTTTTTTGTCAGCAAGTACGGAAACTACTGGGTTGAATCCTGAGGAATGGGTTCTTCTCCAAAGCTCTTCAAGAAAGGTCATAAAATGTGCGGTAACGCAAGTACATCGTAGAAGCATCAACATTCTTGTACGCGATTGAGCGATACCGCCGAAGCCACTGTGCCACTTGCACAATACATATATCCGTCACGATTAATGGATAAACAAAATTAATAGAATCTCTACCTCTCCAAAATGATTATATGAGTGTGATCTGAGAGAAATAAACAATATTACGATTATCACGCCGCAGGATAGAATTTTCTCTCGAAATTGGCAAGAGATTGGCAACATATTGCGCTAGAGCGGATATTTTGCCATATATTGTCAATGTTTGAAATTTTTACGCGGGTATGCATTAAATACATGGCTCTTTTTTTAAAAATGGCACAAATAACTGTCGCATCTGCTGCAGCGCGCGCTGCTGCACGCATGACGAATGTTTTACTAATTTGTGCACGAATTGAGCGTGTCGGGGGGCACACGATGACAGGCGCCACAGCACATGCCTGAGCATAGATGAGAGCACGCGCTGGAGCACGTGCTATCACTGTAAAAAGAAAATCTTCAAGTCAGATCACTAAGCTTACTGAATTTTTTACTCAAATTTGCCGCGATCCGATTTGATGTTTTCACATCATCCCTATGAGCAATTTTTGAGGAATATAAAAAATCAAATACTCTAGCGTCAGAAGAGCATTACTTACTTCCATTTCATACCCGGATTAGACGCGCACGTACACCTGCTCACCTACCAGTAAATACTCAAAGCAAATGGTTAATTGCGCCACATCTGCATTTCAACACGAGTATGATCTGATTTTAAGAATTTCTTTCTACAGTGATGGTAGATCAGATATGGATTCACAGGTGCGCGGATCGCTCTTCAATTTTCTTCCGGCGCACATAACCTAGGCGCTCCGCATGTGCTGTAGCAGCCGTTAAAATCGGCGAATTTCGATGTGCGCTTCAGCACGTGCAGGAGCGCACGCTACCGCATGCGCCACAGCGTCTGCTACAGCGTGCGCGTATTTTCAGGAGAGTTTAATCTCATTTGATCCCATTCCTAGCCCTCGCAACCATTATACATTGCCACGAACTTTCCAACCTGCTTTACAATATTTGAGAGGAATGCTCCATCTTACCTTATTTTGAGATGTGGTCCTTGTTCATCCAGCGTATTTTCGAACCATGAGATTCACAACATTTTCAATTTTTCAGATTTTTCTGTTGATTAGAGTTCCAGGACTTAGATAGGAATTCTGGAGTCCTCCCCAGTGTAGCCGACGCACCATTCCACGGTCAGAATGGATTTTGTTGAAAAAATTTTTTCTAAACAATTAGAAATTATTTGAAAGATACTGCTACCTGCAGGGAACTTTCCTAGAAATTTTAAGAGAAGTTTCGTGAAGAAGTATCAAATTAATTTTGACACTCGATCGATATGATCAGGTATCTATTTATCACTCGCGGGAAGTTCAAATCATGAAATATATATGATCGGCCTTTGTTTTGTTAAACAGCTTTCTCGCAAGCGGTCAACTCGGACTGCGATTCATATATAAAGGCGCTCAAACTCTTCGGCACTCGGCCACTTAGGCCAGTGCGTCGG
>JAPYYZ010002008.1:0-22956 GCA_030522705.1 Eretmocerus eremicus | reverse complement strand
TCTCGAGATCGGCTCTCCTGTGGATGAAATCATATTTACAAGGTCGCACCCAAAAAGTCTTTTCAAAAAATGGTAGTTCTGATTGGCTCACAACCAATCCGGGTGTTCCACAGGGATCCGTTCACGGGCCATTACTTTTCAGCTTATACGTCAATGACTTGCCTAGACTGCTGGACGAGAAGTCAGTGAACCATCCTTTTCACGCGGACGACCTCCAAACCTATCTCCAAGTTAAGAAGAAAAACATCAAGGAGGAAATTGCTCGGCCAGGAGAAGAAGGGCAAATCGTTGCTGGGTGGGCTGAGGGCTCCGGCCTGCGTCTCAACGCTGGCAAGACCAAAGCAATCTTTTTCAGTTCTGGAAGGAACGTGAGAGACCTGCAAAAGTTGGGCTTGCCAGGGGTTGAGATACAGGATGGGGTATTCGTCTCATTCAGTGACACGGTTGTGAGTCTCGGTGTGACATTAGACAGCGAACTGACATGGAAACCGCACATTAACCGAGTAACGAAGAAAGTCAACAAAGCTCTCCACAGTTTGCGGTTCATTCGGGCATGCACTACCGAGATTCTCAGAAAACGACTAGTCGAGACCTTAGTCCAACCTCATCCCTTAGTCCAACCTCATCTGGACTATTGCGCGGTTGTGTACCTCGACGCCACTGACGATCTGACGGCGCGGATACAACGACTGAGCAATGCGTGTGTGAAATACATGTTTTGTGTAAGGAGAGACGAGCACATTGCCCTGCACAGGAAGCGCTTGGGTTGGCTGCGTACTGATTCGCGGCCCTCTTAATGTACAAGATCGTGCATATTAAAGAGCCTGGCACTATGGAATGAACTCTTTCCAGAGTCAATGCTCTCGGTTTTGGAACTTCCTCCCTCTTGGCATCCGGCAAGCAACGACCATATCGTGTTTTGAAGAGGGAGTACGCGAGTTTTTATTAACACAACCTCTACAAAAGATTGATGGGGGCATCGGACATTTTTTCAGGCTGTAAGGGCATCTTTTCTTGATGAGTAATTTGCAAGTCACCCTCTGTCACTGTTTAACTGTGATAATCAATTTGAGCCCTCATACTCACTTTCTTTATCTTTTTATCTTTTGTTTCTATTTTTAGTAACGTAAAATGACTAGTGACATCTGTGATATTCACTAGATCCTTGACCAAATAATTTCCACAACGTAATATGTATGAATATTACGTTAATATGTATTCAGGTACATGAATATGTACCTGAATGACTGGTTTAATTTTTGCCATGGTGCGAATGAAAGGACATCTATCTATCTATCTGTCTCCCTTTCTCCCTCTCAATATTCGGCACGGATTCTTGGGGTATGTGCGCGGCACGTTGCTCCAACTTGGGCACGAGTGAAAGCGGCGGAGGAAAATACATGTGCTCTGTACTAACTCTGTACACCAAGTGGCATAATAGCCAACCTTCGTCGTCCGTTCGCATCGCTTTCTTGTCCTGGCCAGTTACTCCTGATTGACCGGTCGTATTCCGAGAGTCTTGTCCCAAATTTAGGGACCCCAATGCGCGCGGAGTACGTCTGCGTGCGTGGCGCGAGCGAACCACACGGCCAGAAGTCGAGAAATCTGCTGCAAACAGTCTACTGGCTGTTCATACGGCCCTGACGCTGATTCTTCCTCTGCTCGGCCGCTAGCCGTCTGGATAAAGCTCTAAAGAGAAGGCGCCGAGACGTAAAGATGAGAGATTGAGTTTTTTTTTCTGCTCGGCCGCTGCCTACACCATCACACGCCCTCTCGCATATACCATGGCTCACTGTGCGCGGAGGCATCGCGCAGTCCATATCGATTCAGCCTGCATGTGCATTACGGCCAGAGCTAGTGCAAGGCCAAGTATACCTATCTCCTTTTTCTCACGGCTCAAGTATACCTATATCATCGCTCACACGGCCAAAGTATACCTCTTTATGCTCTCGCATAGCCGAGGTATACCTATATTGTTCTTGCCTGGCCCCGAGGGCTCTCGGCCGACGGGCATGCACACATATGCATTCTCACATCCGTTGGCCGCCTGCCGCTTGGTCCAGCAGCCGCTGTCCGGGTGTTGAGTTGCAGCTCAGGCTCTCCAGGTGGCTGTAATCCGGCCCACCTGTGGATCGCCTGACTGGCCGTGGAGCAGCAATGTCTCGACCATACCCAACATTCGGTCACCTGCTGGGCGGTACACTGCGCGAGCTCGGCATCGTTGGCGTCATCACGGCCACCCGCGTAAGAGTGGGCCGGGTTCGAGTTCGATGCCAGCGAGCACCTGCCACTAGCTCTCCGCGACCGGTTGTGTGTGCGTGTGTGCGAAGACTACTCCTGCGGGTGCGAGCAACAGGTGCTCGCACCACCTAACCTCTGTGGCAGACAACTCGTCGCTCCCGGGGCTGCCGCAGATGGGCGAAGCAGCCGTGATGGCGAGCAGCCCCAAGGGAGCGCAATACAAAGCCGGTGATCCGGTTGCTGCTCGCGGCGGTCGCCGTCAGTTTCCCGACCCCGCGGCCGTAGTCATCGTTGCCTAGTGGACCGGGCGGTGTGTCCCTCACTCGACTCTTTTTTTACGCAAAATCTCCTCGCTCAAAAACTCTCGGATCCTCGGCCCTCTCGGTCTTTCGACTTAACTCGTCTCTCACGCAGCCATTCCTTCGTATGTCCCTCGACGCCTCGGCCCTCTCGGCCCCTTGACTCGGCTTGTGTCTCTCGCAGCCATCTTCTCGCTCGTTAACCCTCATCCCTCCGGCCCTCTCGGCCCCCAAGTCTGAACTCACTGCGACGGGGGCGCAGTGTTCGAGATCACCTGAGCCCCTGCTTGTCCATTTCCTGGACGGTCGAATCTGTATTTGCAGTAGGGGCAAGTCTTTGCCAAGAATCCCTCCTTGTCGCACAGTTGGCCTCGCTCGATCACGGCCACGACCGGTAGAGACACGGAGGCAGTCGTCGCCTTGGGACACTCGTTGGCGGTGTGGCCTAGCAGACTATTCTACCAAAAAAATTTTCAAGTCGATACATATAGATCTGTTGATCTAGTAGCGTTTTTCTGAGTGAAAATTTCCGATAACCATGCGAACTCTCACATAACTTGGTGAGAACATATTCTTTCCAGAATCATTTCTAGTAATTTCTTGTTCAGTTCTGGAAGACCTACAAGAGAGATTGAGTGAACTCCCCCCCAAAATGGCGTCGGTTCCGAATTAGCGATAGAATTAGTTTCTCGCCGTGCATAATTGTCCCGTAACTCGTACCATATGCATCTTTTGGGAACGTTATTCCAATAATCTTCATTCGTGCTCAAGAACTCGGTGAAGGACCTTCGCTTGAATAATTCATCAAGGTAAGGGATGAAATCTCCGGGTCACAGGCTTTTTTGTTTTATTTCAAAATAGATATAAATCCTCATGATACAACTTTGGAAATTGAGATTCTTGCGATCAATGCAAATCAGTTTCTAATAACTGTGGAGGGATCAACATCCAGAACCCACTCAGCATGTGCCAAGATACGTAGACTTCGGAAGAAGTGAGAGAATCACGCAATTTGCTGATTTGATTAATAGCTCGAATTAGGCGGCAATGTCGAAAAGAGTGAACTAAATATCTCTCATCGAATTTTTGGATACAAAAAAAGAGTGTTCGAGACACGTTCCGGAAGGATGAGTAGGTTCCAAGTTACGAGACAATCATGCATGGCAAGAAACTGATTTGATTCAGAACAGGCGCTATTTTGGGGAAAAATGTATTGAACCACTCCTGAGGATCTTTCAAAACTGAATAGGAATGTACTGATCATAATTTCCGAAAAAATGTATTCTCACAGAATTATATGGGAGTTTTGCATGGTTATCAACAATTTTGACTCGAAAAAATGCTACTAGTCCGACCCCTTTGGTATCGATTTTGAAATTTTTTGGTAGTACCTCATACAATTTCAAACAAGATAGCGTATGAATTTGTCGATCAACTGATCGGTGAAATCAGGATGGCACCTTCCCTCAATCAAAGTAGTCTCAAAATTTCCAGTGATGACTGATCGAGTTTCTCAAATACAGGACATTGTTTCATGGTGCAACTGTAACGCGGCATTTGATAACGACTCCCGATCACTCATCCTTTGTCAGAGGACTCCAAAATTCCCCTGCCTAAATCTAGAGGATGAGCTTCGAGGCTCTCCATCTGTATAAGGAAATCGGGGAGCATCATGCAAACAGCGAGAATTACAATGACAATATCGAACTATATAATCAATAAAACACCGTGGAGTTCATGCAGTGTACCTCTATATCGTTACACCCGCCAAATGCGACCATTAAATTGATAAGCTTTCCGGATATAGCAAATCCTCTAATATTGTCTTCAAATCTCTTCGAATATGGACCCTCACACCACTCGACATAAGGTCCTCGATGCACTGAGCCATAGAGGCTTTCGTGCCTTGAATAAGACGAATATTCTCAGTATCACGCAAACTCGATATTTGATCTTTCATCGAATGATGTTCACTTGCGATGAAGCCTAAGAAGTATCATGCTCCAATCGCGCAGACACCCGGGCCACGGGACGGAATGCGGGACATAACTCTTGTCTCCGGCAACGGTTCCTTTGAGAATGGAGAACAATCCCTTGTTCAACCAAGGTACGGGGTGAACGAGAGATTGCTCTCCACTCTCAAATCCACGGAGCTTTATATTACTCGATAGAATGATGGACCGGAGGTATTATTCTATTCCCCATGGTTACCAGCTCTGAATAGCTACAACAAAATCAACCATATCCGCCTGACACGGGCTAAGACTCCAGAAAATGTTTGAGAGATACTATTTATCACGATGAGTTTTACATCCTTGCCAATTTGATTAATTATGCGGTAAGTGTAACATACTCACTTCATGCCACTGTAACAACCACTCACATTCTGCCAATCTAATGTAAGCTGATCATAGTGGTTCTTCAAGAAATCAGTGAATCCTTCCATACCGCAGAGAAGGACTGGAAAGATGAGATCATTGAATGGATGACTCACGATCTTCATCAATCTTGGATGGGGTGATGAATGATGAGAATGTTTACATTGTGAATTTGCGATGGGAACAAGGAATCCACTTTCGAATCCCTTTGTACTCTTCGATTCCGCAAAGGACCCCGCACAAAATGCGGGTATTTTGGCTCCCGGCTAAATTTGATGAAACTTGGCGAACTGAGAAATTAAACCACGCTGATTGTAATTCGTGAACTCTTGTTGAGCTTCTATGTACCGTTTTCCACTTATCATTCAATGAAAATGTGGAATTTTGAGGTTACGGGGGCTCTGTGTACACTTGCCAAAGTGTATCCCGCGTTCGATTTTTCGTCGAATTTACGGTATATTCTATCCATTTCTTTCTAAGAGTTTATTAGACAACGAAATCTGCGGGAATTTGAGTCAGAGTCTGGACTTGAAACAATGGAAAAATATAAGTCTTGCTAGGAATGTTACATTTTTCGTCAGTTAATGATTTTTTCTCTCCGCACGACACTAACTTCTACTTATGATCGAATAATCTTACAAAAGCTCCTGCTTATGATCTTACCCCCGCTGTCTCTTGGACAAAGGGAGATCTCTGTGTATGGAATGACCACTATCATATCTCGCTTGTGAAGGGCAGTGGCAGCTTTCATTTTCTTTCAAGCCGTTCTGCAATCATTGTGATGAGATAAAATGATGCAAATGGCTATTGTGCAATTCTTCCCATAAGCAAACTTCATCATTTTGAGCGATACTCCAACGCCAAAGAAGCAACTGCTCGGATACATGGCTCACCCTTACAGAGTCAATTCGGAATATACTATTTCCGCTAAGTCAGTGCAAATCATTAACGTCAAAAGGAATGCAAACTCCCCAATCAGCATTCTCGTGGACTAACGCTTGGGGAGTGAAAACGACATTAGTTTTGCAACTGTCTTGAATATTGCAAGGATTATCTTACGAGCTAGGGTACTCAAAACAGATACGAAGCCATTGAACAAGAACTCACTACGTATTTACTCGTTGGTGATAACAAAAGGTAGGAGATGCAGATAGCTAGATCATTCTAGATAATGAATCTTTTCGAGATACACGAATGCCGAATTCATTATTTGATCCCGTAAGCGATGCCAAGATACCGAAACGTTTTTTGAACCTTCCCCACCTCGTGTATCAAATTCGCCTGTGCCGTTCACAAGCAAGATGTACTATTAGTGGGAATACCTATACTCGAACTGGACTCGAGGGGCCGAAGGAATTGATCTCAATGCATTCTTGTCATGCATGCGTGCAAAAAGAACGAATAGAGAATAAATGAGAATAGACGATGCATGTACTATAATTGAACTGAGTCAGGAGCCCTGGTAAACTCATTCGAATACTTTTTTGAGAGCGCTATATTTACCGAATACCATGAATGGAGCATTTCAAAACAGGGGTATTTGTTCTGTCTCTCAACATACAGAATCGGCATGTGCAGATAGCTTGAATATCCCTGATAGAAGAAAGATTCTATATACAGCTTGGAATTCCGGATTTGGCTTTGAATCCTGGAGTGCTGAGACGTTTCTCAAACCATTCCCACTGCTTGTCTGATATTTGCCGATTCTATTCCCAAGCAAAATGCATCAGCAGTTTGTCAACACAATCAAATATTTCTTCGTCGACCAAGGCCCACAAGAAATTCATGAGTAGGGGCTGTTCGTGTATTGTATAAAGTAGACAACTCTTTGACTGACGGTATCTACAACATTTCTAGACAAACTTCTATTTTCTCATTGTTTTGAGTCAAGACTTCGACTCAAACTCCCGCAGATTTTGCTGTCTAATAAACTCTTGAGAAGAGATAGATATGATATGCGGTGAATTGGACGAAGAATCGAACGCGGAATACCCTTTGGCAAGTGTAAACAGAGCCCCCGTAACCTCAAAATTCCACAATTTCATTGAATTATATGTGGCAAACGAAACATAGAAGCCCAACAAGAGTTCGCGAATCACAATCAGCGTGATTTGATCCCTTAGTTCGCCAAGTTTCATCATATTTAGCCGGGAGCCAAAATACCCGCATTTTGTGCGGGGTCCTTTGAGTTTTTTTATTGCGCGAATGTTCTTCGTGTAACACTGTTGAGATACGCGCGGACCACGGTCGTATACACAGGTCTAACAACTCCGGTGGTGGGGGAAGGTATTGAGACGACGTTTGGTTATCGTCGTCGCCACCACGAGGCGCTCCTTATCATCCACAGCCTGGGTCTACGCATGCTTGCCCGCGTGAAGCAGCAGCAGAGCAGACGTCATCGTTTTCTCCGCCGGAAACCTGGCGAGCCAGCGCACGCGGTTGCGATGATCACGACAGATCAGGATCACTACGATGATCCAGTTCGCACTGATTTGCACCTGGCTAACGAGGGCTCAGAATTCCCCTTACTTTCGGCAGTGCACGCAGAATATCTCAGCCCAAATCTCAAGTCTCTATGGGCGGCCACAACTTCATATATGAGTTTAAGGGCACAAGTTAGTAGATGTAATGGTAGCTGTGCTGGCTAAGACACGGGCATGAGACTTTTGCCGAACCGGGTTCAAATCCCGCCTCGGCAAGTTCTTTTCTCCCAAACTCATTTTTACACTTCTTTCTACTCAATATTATACATGATATATTCATACAAGAGACAACGGCACTCAGAATCCGATTAATTCACAAAGTTTCCGCTATTGGACTTTCAAGGTCATTACATATTTTATAAAAACTTTTCAGATTCCAGTAATACCAAATTTTTGAGAACTTTGGGGTTCTTAAGAAGTTTCAAGACTCCTATATGATCCAGAAAAAATGTTCATTATCTTTCCCGTACCGAATTGATTTTTTTTCTGAAATTTCAAATTGAGAGAATGAGTTTTTCAAGTTCATGTCGGTTGTTGCCTCCACAAAGCATGACACTTATAACCCTTGAGGAACTCACCTTGAATATATGAACCACATGTGAGAATTATAGCCTGTATTTTCTCTCTGAATCTCCATCTGCGAAACGTATACAAGTAGCTTATGTCCTTGTGAGCCCAATGGCGAAAAGTTTGTGGATCAATCGGATTCCGAGTGTCGTTGTCCCTTGTATGAATCCATCAATAATATTGAGTAGAAAAAAGTGTAAACATGAATTTGTGAGAAAAAAACTCGCCCGAGGTGGGATTTGAACGCGGGTCGGCAAAATTGTTATGCTCGTGCCTTAGCCAGCACAGCTACCACGACATCTGATAACTCATGCTCTCAAACTCATATATAAAGTTGTGGCCGTCCGTAGGGACTTGGGATTTGGGCTGAGATATTCTGCGTGCACCGCCAAAAGTAAGGGCAATTATGAGCCCTCAACCGCCTGGTGCAAATCAGTGCGGACTGGATCATCGGAGTGATCCTGATCTGTCCTGATAACGGTCGTATGTCCTGATCATCGCAACCGCGTGCGCCGGCTAGCTCGGTTCCCGGCGGAGCAGACGATGACGTCTGCTCTGCTGCTGCTCCGCTCACGCGGGCAAGCATGCTCAGATCCAGACTGTGGATGATGAGTAGCGCCTTGCGGTGGCGAGTTAAGAACTAATTTCGCGTCTTCAAAAGCAGGCCTACCCCTACCACCGGAGTTGTGAGACCTGTGCATACGACCGTGGCTCAGACTAATAGGTATGCTCCTCGAGAGTGGCTCAATCAGTTTGATGGTACTTTTTCCCTGACCACATGTTTCAAAGTCCTGACATTATAGTTCGTGTATTATTTTCCTAGAACGAGGGATCAGTTTTCAAACTCTTGGATATTGGGAGGGGTCTATGTAACTAAAGGCACTTCATGTCAAATCAGCAAACTCTCCTCCGAACATTCTCTTTCACCTCTGTAGGATGTTTTCTCAGTTGAAAATGTTGGGAGATGACAGTTTTGGACAATTCCAACGCCCAAAAAGTCTTTTTTCCCATTGTCTGAACCCATATACTCAATTTCCCGATGAAACACTCAATGAGAACTATCAGGCAAATGCAATTGCCCTTGCGAACCCAAAAGGAAATCGAAGAACCCATCGATTGGCTACTTGCGAAATCTTTCTAGAGCCTTGCCGACTCATTTTGAGTGTGGAATAGATGAATTCCACAGCGGGACCTATATCTTATCAGAGGTATTTCTTAGTTTCTTGGGATCATTCTGTTCTAGACTCTATCACCGTGTCATCTATCGGTGAGTGACTTTTCAGATATAGTATTGGGATTTCGAGCCTTCTAGAGCTCTTCAGGTGAACAGAAGACTCTGAGAGAACTCTTGAATGTGTTTTTTCTAGCTGGTATCATTCAGGACCAGCCCCGCAACTTCTCTCATTGTATCTCCCGAGCTGTTTTGCATCGAAAACTACTCTGAATATGTTGGTGGTGGAAATGCGTGGGAAATGCGAGAAACCGTTCCAAAAGTGCTCTCTAGTGCGGAGACAGTTCCGCGGTAGTTGCCCGAGGAGCTCTGGTCCGGAAGCATTTTGTCCCACAGATTACGAGTAAAATTCGAATTATTTCATGGGATGGAACATCTCACCACGAATTTCGGATCTTTCCGCGCGTGGATGATCCTTCAATCTCTCCAAGAGGTCAAGAAAAAGGATCGAACAGGCTGGAAGAAGAATGAGGTTTTAGGGATCCGAAAAGCGTCCTTCTACATAACGTGCATATCATTGATCTCGCAGGGAAGTTCGACAAAGTCATAAGGGGACGCAGAATTCTTGACCTGCAGGGGGGATGAGCGTGGTATCCCGCGTGAGACCTGCTCGTATGGTACCTCGAGGGACCGCGCGGGACGCTATGGGACCTCGTAGAATCAGCGAGGGACGCGATGATATAGCGTGGGACCTGTGTTATATCACCCGTGGGACCTCGTGGGACCTCGTGGGATCAGCGAGGGACGCAGAGGGATAGTGTGGGACCTGTGTTATATGACCCGTGGGACCTCGTGGGATGACCTAAGACGCCATGGGACCTGGTGGGATCAGCGTGGGACGTAATAATACAGCGAGGGACCTGTGTTATATCAGCCGGGGGAACTCGGGGGAACTCGTGGGACCACGTAAGACACCATGAAACCTCGAGGAATCAGCGTGGAACGCAGTGATATAGCGTGGGTACTGCGTTATATCAGCCGTGGGGCCTCCTGGGCCCTCGTGGGATCAGCAGGGACGCAGGAGAATAGCAAAGGAGCTGTGCTGTATGACCCGTGGGACCACGTAAGCCGCCATGGGACGAAGTGGGATCAGCGTGGGACGGAATAATACAGCGAGGGACCTGTGTTATATCAGCCGGGGGGCCTTGTGGGACCTCTTGGGATCACCGTGGGACGCAGGGGAATACCGTGAGACCTGGGTTATATGGCCCAGGGAACCCCGTGGGACCTTGTAGGACCGCGTGAGACGCCACGGGACCTCGTGAGGTCAGCGTCAGACGCAATAATGTAGCGTGGGACCTGCGTTATATGACCCGTGAGACCTTGTGGAATCAGCCCGGGACGCAGAGGGATAGCGAGGGACCTATGTTATTCGAACCGTGGGACCTCGTGAGACCTCAGAGGACCACGAAAGATGGAGTGGGACCCCGTGAGATCAGCGTTCGACGCAATGTCATAGCATGGGACCTACTTCATTTGACGCGTGGGACCTCGAGGGAACTGGGTTAGATCAGCCATAAGCCCTCGTAAGACCTCGCGGGATCAGCGTGGGACGCAGAGGAATAGCGTGTGACCTGTGTTGTATCAGACGTGGGACCTCGTAGGACCTTGTGGGACCTCGTGGGGCGCGATGATACAGCGTGGGACTTGCGTCATATCAGTCAACGACCTCGTGGGACCTCTTGGAATCAGCGTGGGACGCAGAGAGATATAGTGGGTACTGCTTTATATCAGCCGAGGGACCTCGTGGGACCTCGTGGGAGGCAACGATATAGCGAGGGATCTGCGTTAGATCAGCCGTAAGACCTCGTGGGACCTCGTGGGATCAGCGTAAGACGCAGAGGAATAGCGTGTGACCTGTGTAATTTTACACGTGGGACCTCGTGGGACCCCGTGGGACCACATGAGACGAAGTGGGACCTCGTGAGACCGGTGTCAGACGCTATCATATAGCATGCGATCTGCGGTATATGACCCATTGCACATCGTGTGACCTCGTGTGACGCGATGGTATAGCGTGAGACCTGCGTTTTCGAAGCCGTGGGACCTCGTGGGACCTCTCGGCATCAGCGTGGGACGCAGAGGAATAGCGTGGGGACTGAGTTCTATGTCACGTGGAACCAGGGAGGATCAGCGTGCGTCGTAATGATATAGCCAGGTAACTATGTCATATCGAGCGTGGGACCTTATTGGACCCCGTGGGACCTCATGCCGTCAGCGTGATACGTGAAGGAATAGCTTGAGACCTGTGTTATATGGCCCGAGGGACCCCGTTGGACCTCGTGGAATCAGCTGAGACGCCATGGGACCTCCTAGAGTCAGCAGGGGATGCAATGATATAGCGTGGGACCAGTGTTATCCGAAGCGTGGGAACTCGTGGGAACTCATGGGACCACGTAAGACGGAGTGGGACCCCATGAGATTCGCGTGGGACGCGTTGGTGTAGCGTGGGACCTGCGTCATATGGCCAAGGGACCTCGTGGGACCATTTTGGATCAGCGTGGGACGCAGAGGAATGGCATGGGACCTGTGTTATATGACGCGTAGGATCACGTGGGACGCCATGGAACCTAGTGGCATCAGCGAAGGACATAATGATGGAGCGAGGAACCCGCGATATATCAGGCCTGGGACCGCGTGGGACCTTGTGGCACCTCGTGGGACGCAACGGTACAGCTCGGGACCTGCGTCATATCAGCCGAGGGACCTCATGGGACCTCGTGTGATCAGTTTGGGAGGCATAAGGATAGCCTGGGACCTGTGTTATACTTTGCGAGGTACCACGTGGAACGCGATGGAACTTACTGGGATCAGTGTGGGACATGATGATATAGCGTGGGACCTGTGTTGTGTGACCCGTGTAACCTTGTGGGACTTCGGGGGACGCGGTTGTATGGCGTGGGTCCCGCGTTATATCAGCCGTGCGACCTCGTGGGACCTCTCAGGATCAGCGTGGGGCTTAGAGGAATAGCTTGAGACCTGTGTTATATGGCCCAAGGGATCCCGTGGGACCTCGTGGGACCAAGTGAGACGCCATGGGACCTCCTAGAGTCAGCAGGGGATGCAATGATATAGCGTGGGACCAGCGTTATTTGAAGCGTGGGACCTCGTGGGAACTCGTGAGACCACGTGAGATGGAGTGGGAACTCGTGAGATCCGCGTGGGACGCAACGGTACGGCTCGGGACCTGCGTAATATCAGCCAAGGAACCTCTTGGGACCTCTTGTGATCAGTTTGGGTAGCATAGGAATAGCGTGGGACCTGTGTTATATGTTTCGTGGTACCACATGGAACGCCATGGAACCTAGTGGGATCTGCGTGGTACCTGTGTTGTATTACCCGTGAAACCTCGTGGGACGTCGTAGGACTCAATGGTATACCATTGCGGAACCCACACTATACCGCGTTATATCAGCCGTGGGACCTCGTGGGCCCTCTCAGGATCAGCGTGGGACCTAGAGGAATAGCTTGAGACCTGAGTTATATGACCCAAGGGACCTCGTGGGACCTCGTAGTACCAAGTAATACGCTATGGGACCCCCTAGGGTCAGCAGCGGATGCAATAATAGAGCGTGGGACCAGTGTTGAATCAGCCGTGGGACCTCGGGGCAACTCTTGAGACGTCATGAGCTCTCGTAGGACCAGCGTTGGACACTGAGGGATAGCTTGGGACTTGTGTTCTATAACCGGTGGGACATTAGGAGCCCTCGTGGTACCACTCAAGACGGAGTGAGACCTCGTGAGATCCGCGTCGGACGCGATGATGTAGCGTGAGCCCTGCGTGATATGACCCATCGGACCTAGTGGGACCTTGTAGGATAAAATGGTATAGGATGAGACCTCTGTCATATGAGCCGTGCGACCTCGTCGGACCCCTTGGGATCAGCGAGGGATGCAGTGGGAAAGCGTGGGACCCGTGTCGTATGACGCGTGGGACCATGTGAAACGCCATGGAACTGAATGGGATCAGCGTGAGATGTGATGATATAGCGAGGGACCTGTGTTATATCAGGCGTGAGACCTCGTGGGATCAGCGTGGAACGCAGAGAAATAGCGTGGGAACTGTGTCATATGACACGTGGGACCACGTAAAACGGCATGGAACCTGGGAGGACCAGCGTGGGAGGTAATGATCGATCGAGGTACTCGTGTCATTTCGAGCGTGGGGCCTCGTTGGGCCCCGTGGGACCTCATGCCGTCAGCTTGGGACGTTGAGGGATAGCTTGACACCTGTGTTATATGCCCCGAGGGACCCCGTGGGACCTCGTGGGACCAGGTGAGACGCCATGGGACCTTCTAATGACTTTGGACTTGCTGACTGCGGGGATGCAATAATATCGCGTGAGACCAGTGTTATTTGAAGCAGGGACCTCGTGGGAACTCGTGAGACCCCGTAAGACGCAGTGGGACCTCGCGGGATCCGCGTTGGACGCGATGATATAGCGTGGGACCTGCGTCATATCAATTGTAGGCCCTCGTGGGACCTCTTGGGATCAGCCTGGGATGCAGGAGAATTGGGTGAGACCTGCGTCTTATGACCCGTGGGTCCAGGTCAGACACCGTGGTACCTAATGGGATCAGCTTCGCACGTCAAGATATATCGAGGGACCTGTGTTATATCAGGCATGGGACCTCGTGGGATATTGTGATTCCTTGTTGGACGCAATGGTACAGCGTGGGACATGCGTCATATCAGCCGAGGGACCTCCTGAAACCTCTTTGGATTAGCGTGGGACAAAGAGGAATATTGTGGGACCTGTGTTATATGACGCGCGGGGCCACGTGAGACGCCATGGGACCGCCTAAGGTCAGCAGGGGATGCAATATTATAGCGTGGTACCAGTGTTATTTGAAGCGTGGGACCTCGTGGGAACTCGTGAGACGTCATGGGACCTCTTTGGATCAGCGTGGGACACAGAGGGATAGCGCGGGACTTTTGTCCAATGACCGGTGGGATGTAAAAGGCCCTCGTAGAACCTCTCAAGACGGAATGAGGCGTCGTGAGATCCTTTTCGGACGCGATGATGTAGCGTGGGACCTTCGTGATATGACCCATCGGACCTCGTGGGACCTCATGGGATCCAATGGTATAGAGTAAGACCTGCGTCATATGAGACATGTGGACTCGTGGGAGCCTTTAGGAGCAGCGACGGACGCAAAGGAGTAACGTGGGACCTGCTCAAGTTCAGCCACGGGACCCCGTGGGAACTTTCGGGATCAGCGAGGGACGCAGAGGGATAGCGTGGGACTAGTGTTATATGTTGCGTGGTACCACGTGGAACGCCATGGATCCTGGGAGGATCAGCGTGGGACGTAATGATTTAGCGAGATATCTGTGTCATATCGAGCGTGGGACCTCGTTGGACCCCATGGGACCTCATGCCGTCAGCGTTGGACGTGGAAGAATCGCTTGAGACCTGTGTTATATGGCCGGGGGTCTCCGTTGGACCTCGTGGAACCAGGTGAGACGCCATGGGACCTCCCGGAGTCAGCAGGGGATGCAATAATATAGCGTGGGACCAGTGTCATTTGAGGCGTGGGGCCTCGTGGGAACTCGTTGGACGGAGTGGGACCTCGTGAGATCCGCGTGGGACGCGATGATATAGCGTGGGACCTGCGTCGTATCAATGGTGGGCCCTCGTGGGAACCCTTGGGATGAGCCTGGGACGCAGAGAAATAGCATGGGACCTGTGTTATATGACGCGTGGGACCACGTAAGACGCCATGGAACCAAGTGGGATCAGCGGGGGACATGATGATGAAGCGAGGAACCTGTTTCGTATCAGGCGTGGGACCTCGCGGGACATGGTGATTCCTTGTTGGACGCAATGCTACAGCGTGGGACCTGCATCATATCAGCCAAGGGACCTCCTCGGACCTCTTTGGATCAGCGTGGGACGCAGAGGAATAGCGTGGGAACTATGTCATATGACCTGTGAAACCTCGTGGGACGTCATGGGACGCAAGGGTATAGCGTGGGTCCTGCTTCATATCAGCCAAGGGGTTCTTGTGGGACCTCTCAAGATCAGCATGAGACGCACAGGACTAGCGTGGAAACTGTGTTATATGGCCCGTGGGACCCGTAGGACCTCCGAGAATCAGCAGGGTTTGCAATAATATAGCGTGGTACCAGTGTTATATCAGCCGTTCGACCCCAAGGGACCTCGTTGGATGCAATGATATAGCGGGGGACATGCGTTATATTAGCCATAGGACCCCGTTGGAACTTATGAGACGCCCTGTGACTGCGCAGGATCATTGTACGACACAGAGGGATAGCGTGGAATCTGTGTTCTTTGACCGATGGAACATCGTGGGATCAGCGTCAGTCACGATGATATAGCGTGGTTACTGCGTTATATGGCCCTTGGGACCTCGTGGGACCTCTTTGGGTGCAATGGTATAGGGTGGGACCTGCGTTATGTCAGCCGTGGGACAACATGCGACCTCTTGGGATCAGCGTGGGACCCGGAGGGATAGGGTGGGGCCTGCTTAATTTCAGCCGAGGAACCTCGTGTGACCTTTCGGAATCAGCGTGGGACGCAGCGGAATAGCTTTGGACCTATGTCACATGACGCGTGGGACCACTGGAGACGCCATGAGACCCAGTGGGATCAGCGTGGGACGTGATGATATAGCAAGAGACCTGTGGTATATCAGGCGTGGGACCTCGTGGGAATCGTGGGATCTCGTGGCATCAGCGTGGGACGCAGAGGAATAGCGTGAGGACCGTGTCATATGACCCGCAAAACCTCGTGGGACGTCGTGGGACGCAATGGTGTAGCGTGAGTTCTGCGTTATATCAGCCGTGGGACCTCGTGTGACCTCATGGGATCAACGTGGGACCCAACGGAATAGCGTGGGACCTCTGTTATATGACCCATGGGTTCCCGAGAGACCTCATGAGATGCCTTAGTGTAGCGTGGGACCTGCGTCATAACAGCCGTGGGACCACTGAATCCGCCATAGGACCTCGTGGGATCAGCATGGGTTGTAATGAGACAGCGGAGGACCCGTGTTATATCAGCCGTGGGACCTCCTGTGACCTCTTGGGATCCGCGTCGAACGCAGAAAGATAGCATGAGACCCGTGATCTATGGCACGTTGGACCCCGTGAAAACTCGTGGGCCTACGTGATTCGCCATGGGACCTCGTGAGGTGAGCGTGGGACGCGAATATTTAACGTGGGACCTGAGTCATATGACCCGTAGGAACCGTGGGACCTCGTGTGACCTCGTGAAATTGAGTGGGCATTCGTGAGTTTAGCACGGATGGCAATGATATAGCCGGCCACCTCCGTTACATGATTCGTGGAACCTCGTGGGACCTCGGGGGACGCAATGGTATAGCGTGGGACCTGCATCATATCAGCCTTGGCACCTCCTGGGACCTCCTGGGAGATCGTGAGACGCTCGGGATCTCGTAGGGTCAGCGTGGGATGCCGGAGAATAGCGTGGTTCTGTGTTATATGGCCCGCGTGACCTCGTGACAACCCGTGAGACCACGTGAGATGCCATGGGACCTCTTAGAGTCAGCGTTGAACGCGATCATATAGCGTGGGACCTGAGTCATATGACCCGTGGGATCCGAGGGACCTGTTGTGACCTCGTGGAACGCCATGGGACCTCGTGAGATCAGTGTCGGGCGCAATGATATAGCATGGGACCTGCGTTATATGTCCCGTGCGACCCCGTGGGACCTCGTGGGACACAGAGGAATCGCGTGGGACCTGTGTCATATGACCAGTGGGACTACATAAGATGCCATGGGATCCAGTGAAATCAGCGTGAAACGTGATTATATAGTGAGGAACCTGTGTCGTATCAGCCGTAGAACATTGCGGGACCTCTTGGGGACAGCGTGGGACGCAGAGGAATAGCGTTGGATCTGTGTTGTACGGCCCGTGGGATCCCGTGGCACCTCGTGAGACGCCATGGGACCTTTTGGGATCAGCGTTGGACGCGATGATATAGCGTGGGACCTGAGTCATATGACCCGTGGGAACCATGGGACCTCTTGAAACCTCGTGAAATGCCATGGGACCCCGTAGGGTCATCTAGGAACGCAATGAGATCGTGTGGGATCAGTGTTATAACAGCCGTGGGACCTCATGGGACCTCGTGTGACTCAATGATATATCGTGGGACCTGTGTGATATGACGCGTGGTACCAGGTGGGACGCCATGGAACCTATTCGGATCAAGGAAGGGCGTGGTGATATAGCAAGGGTACTGTGTTATATGGCCCGTGGGGACTCGTAGGACCGCGTGAGACGAGGTTCCACGGCTCATATGTCACTGGTTCCACGCTATGCCTCTGTGTCTCACGCTGTTTCCATGAGGACCACGAGTTTCATCGAGGTCCCACGAAAGATATAACGCAGCTCCCCTGCTTTATTCAGCAGCCTACGCTGATCCCACGGGGTTCCATGACAACCTACGTGGTCCCACGTGGTCACACGAGGTACCACGGATCAAATCACACAGGTCCGACGCTATTAGTCTGCATCCCACGCGGATCCCACGAGGTCTCATGGCGTCTCCCATGGTCCCCTGACGTCCCACGAGGTCCCACGGGCCATATAACACAGGTCCTGCGCAATATCATTGCGTCCCACGCTGATCCTACGAGGTCTCATGCCGTCTCTCGGATTCCCAGGAAGTCCCACGAGGTCCCACGGCTAATATAAGACTGGTTCCACGCGATACCATTGCATCCCGCGGTGATGCCACGAGGTCCCACGAGCCTCCGAGAGGTCCTACGCTAATCTTACGATGTCCGATGCCGTTTCACGAGGTTCCACGAGGGGCCACAAGGTTCCACGGGTCATATGGAACAGGGCTTATGCTATTCCTTCCCGTCCCGCGCTGATCCCACGAGTCCCCACGAGGTCCTACGGAGTACCATGGCCGATATCACCCAAGTTCCTTGCTAGAACATTGCATCCCATGAGTTCCCACGAGGCCCACGGATCTAATAACGCAGGTCCCACGCTATAATTCCACGGCTGAAGTCACACAAGTTCCACGCCATACCATCGCATTCCACGGTGATGCCACGAGGTCCCAGTAGGTCCCACAGCTGATATAACGCAGGTCCCACGCCGTACCATTAAATCCCACGGTGATGCCACGAGGTCCCACGTTCAATATGACACAGGTCCCTGCTATATCATCACATCCCACGCTGATCCCACTTACTCCCATGGCGTTCTCCGTGGTTCCACGGGTCATATAACACCATTCCCACGCTATTCTTCTTTGTCCCATGCTGATTCCACGAGGTCTCACGAGGTCCCTCCGCCGATATAACGCAGGTCCCACGCTATATCATTGCGTCCAACGAGGTCCCACAAGGTCCCTGGGGTCATATGACGCAGGTCCCACGCCTTATCATCGCATCCCACGTTGATCTCACGAGATCCCATGTTGTCTCACGTAGTCCCACGAGGTTCCAAGAGGGCCCACGTGTGATATAACACAGGTCCCACGCTATTCCTTTGCGCCCCACACTGATCCCACGATGTCCCACGAGGTCCCGCGGCTGACATAACGCAGGTCCCACGCTAGACCATTGCATCCTACGCTGAACCCACGAGGACCCACGAGGTTCCACGGGTCATATAACACCGGTCCAGCGCTATTCCTCTGTGTCCCACGCTGATCCCACGAGGTCTCAGTAGATCTCACGAGGTCCCACGGCTTATATAACGCAGGTCTTTCGCTATACCATTGCATCCCACGAGGTCGCACGACGTCCAACGTGTTATATAACGCAGCTCCCATGCTATGTCATTGCGTTCCACGCTGATCCTTCGAGGTTCCATGACGTCGCACGTGGTCCCGCGAGTTCTCACGAGGTCCCACGGGTCAAATAACACAAGTCCAATGCTATTCCTTCGCATCCCACGCCGATCCCACGAGGTCCCATGGCGACTCACATGGTCCCCTGACGTTCCACGAGGTTCCACGGGTCGTATAACAGAGGTCCCACGCTATATCATCGCGTCCCACGCTGATCCTACGAGGTACCATGCCGTCTCTTGAAGTCCCACGAGATCCCACGAGGCCCAATGGCTGATAAAACGCAGGTCCCACGCTAAATTATTGCGTCCCACGAGATCCCAAGAGGCCCACGGGCCATATAACGCAGGCCCCACGCTATATCATCGTGTCCGACGCTGATCCCGCGAGTGCTTATGGCGTCTCACGTGGTCCCTCGAGGTCCCACAAGGTCCCACGGGTCATATGACACGGGTCCCTTGCTATATCATTACGTCCCACTCCGATCCCACTTGCTCCCATGGCGTTTCACGTGGTTACACGGGTCATGATAACATTGTTCCCACGCTCTTCCTCTGGGTCCCTCGCTGATCCCAAGAGGTCCCACGAAGTCCCACGGCTGATATAACGCAGGTCCGACCCCATGAGGTCCCTTGAGGTCCCACTTGTCAAATAACACAGGTCCCATGCTATCACTCTGCGTCCCACGCTGATCCCACGACGTCCCGCGAGAACCGACGAGGTCCCACGGCTGATATAACGCAGGTCTGCGCTATATCATTGCGTCCCTTGCTGATCCCACGGAGTCCCATGGCGTCTCACGTTGTCTGGCGAGGTCCTACTAGGTCACACGGGTCACAAAACACAGGTCGCACGGAATATCATTGCGTCCCACGCTGATCTCCCGAGGTACCACGAGGTCTCAGCGGCCATATAACACGGTTTGCACGCTTTCTCATTGCGTCCCTGCTGATCCCACTAGGTCCCATGGCGTCCCACGCCATCCCGCGAGGTCCCATACCACACGAGCAGGTTCACGTAGGACCCCACGTGGGATCCTACGCTCATCTCTTTCTGCAGAGCGTCCAGAATTTTGAGGAGAACGCATATCAACTTGAATAATGTAGATCTGTGATGCACCTGCAGAGTAATATGTGGGACAATATTGAGTATCTCGGGCTCCTTGTCAATGGGCACCAATTTTCGTTCGGATTCACTCATAGGATGAGTAGATCACTCTTCCCAGTACCGCCCCTCGTCGGTGGGTGCTTCCCGAAAACTCAGAGCGTGTGAGAAAGAGAGAGACGGAGATGGGTAGATCGAAAGATATCATTCCATCCGCATTATGGCGAAAGTTCGATCAGTTGTAATCGAGGTTGTGACGTACGCGCAGCTCTGGATCTTTGGAGAGAGCTCGCTAGATCTCTATCACCACTTGCACTTCACTCCAGATCGGGATCGGGAGAGTGCTACCTGCGTATCGGCTCTGGATCCATGGGATGAGAGGCATTTTCGTAGGGTACAGACTCGACAGAGGTTTGAATACTCCCGTCTGGATAGGATTTAGGAACAGGACAAGGATTCATTAGGAATTCTTTACCCATCTACAATTCGGTCTCAAACCGCATTCATGGATCAGTGCATTAATAGTGGGACTGAATGGTGAATGTTTGTCACATGTGATGATTTTTCCCCAGTAGAATGAATGGATTACGGCACTCACTCATTCTGAGAGGATCTTATCAAGGAATTGGTGGGGATTGGATTGAGCAGGATAATTTTGTACATCCGCTATTGTGTCTCGAACCATCTTGATGGATTAGGGCATCAATGATGGGCCTCAATAGTCTGATGTTTCAGTTGCGATAGTCTCTTTTCAAGAAGATATGTTGATTAGGCCACACATCCATCTGAAGAGAATTCCATCTGATATATCACGGTAATGAGAAACTTCCCGGTGGATTGGAGCACCTTCTAGGCCAAATCACATTAATACAAATCACACGTGATTCGATGCGTCAGAGTACACGCACAATAATTGAAAGGGATAAGGACCCTTCAATATATCATAAGTGGTCTCCTGTATTGGGAACTCTACCACGTATAGCTATATACTGCAAGACCCTTCATGCATTCATGAGCCGAAACTCTACATTTAGGAATTTTCGCAGCAATAACTACAGAAAGAGTATGATAATCGAGCTTTTATCCAAGATCCCAATGCAATCAGAGATTAATATTGGAATTCTGAAGACATCGATCCTTACTCTGGTGGTAATATTTGAAATGAGGAAGTGAATTTTTGAGCCTGCCTGCCGCGGCTCTATTCATAATCGGTCCTCAGAATTCCAGAACATTCGATAGATGATCAAATTTAATGCATTCTGATTCATCACCCCTCTGGAACTGTCTTAGAAAACCACTGAATACATCATTATTTACACTGAGAATCAAACTAAATTCGATATATAGCACTCAGCGAGATTGGTTTTATCAAAAACAGTTTCCAAAAGCTGATCAAAAGATGATTCGATCGAATTCTCTAGCAGAAACTCTTTATTCGATGCAAAATACAGCCGTCTCGAAAATAACATTAAATCCAACTCGAAATCCCGAAATTTTTCATGATACTGACTAATCATAAAGTTTACTACTGATATCCATCGTGTAATTCAGTGGAAATTACGTTTTATTATTTATACCGCAATGAGATTGGGATGGATGATTTATATGAAAAGTCTATGATTTTGGAAGGCAATTCAAATAGCCGATATAGAAACCGATGCTGATGAAATATTGAATTTTCACGTCGAATCGATTCGAAAAAGTTTTCACATCATATTTTACAGAAATTTAGAACTTTGCAGAATGAGTCTCCTATAGATACAAACGATCCACTAAAAGTTATTATAAACGCGAGATAGCTCCTGGAAAGCTCTAGATTGTGGCAAGAAACGTTTTTCAGAATCATGTAGATTCAGAGGATGATTCCTCATAGGAATTCAACGAATTTTCTGATGAAGCTATGTTTAGGTGAGAATATGTACATGTATATGAATGTGTGAGTACTGGTTATTCCGCGCTAACGGAGAGATAACTATGGGAATAACTTTATCGGCATCAAGCCTTGCTTGAGCCAATTGAATTCGAACCAGAAAAATACGATAGTTTTAGAGCATGATTATGTATTCCGAAATCGATTTCAATTTTGGGATGTTAGCACTCACACAGTCAACATACATACAAGAATGAACATGAATTGTGATATCGTCGGGAAACTTAGAAACAGGCGTGAATAGTTTGGTGAGACCGGCATGGATTTAACAAACACTTCATTGAATATCAAACACGGAGAGAAGTTAACAACATCAAAACAGTTGCGGTACGGCAGACGACGCACGGGCGCCTTCACACGACGCCGCGTTCAAGTTTCACGTTGCGGGCATCGACGGCATCGCGACCGTCACGATGGCGACGTGCCCGACACGGCAGCGATGTGTCCGCTGCATCCCGCGTGTCGCGTTCGTCGTCGGTTATCGTGCCGACACGGAAAACGCGCACCCGGTCGATTGGACAGCGCGCAATCGTCTCGCTGTGGACGCATGTAACCAATGCAGGCTGCTATTTCTTGCATTCCTTAGAATTTGTTTCAGAGGACATGCGAGATCGGTGAATAGATCTGCCCGATGGAGTTAATATCAATCATTAATGGCACACGCGGAGAAATGATGTGTGCTCATTGCGAGTTTTCCAGCAGTTGAAAACTACTCACAACGATAGATTCACGAGAATAATTAGTGGAATGCCATTTTTTACAATAATTTACATTAATAGAATATGTATCTTTAGCAGATATCACGGAAATAAGGAGTCCTTTGGTGATTAATCGTATCGAACATGTAAATGTATCATCTGATTCGGCATTCGCAATAAACGAGGAGCTCAAGCTTGAATAACCCAACCCAATGAACATAT
>JAPYYZ010002007.1:0-13930 GCA_030522705.1 Eretmocerus eremicus | reverse complement strand
TCCATATGACGTCACGCGGGGCTCGACCACTGCGAGTCTTTTTCAAGTTACGCGACTTTGAAACAATTTGCACAAGTTGAAAAAAAATTTTGAGAATTTCTTCTCAAATTGCACCTTATTCCACTGAATTTGCTCCAATTTGCCATACCTTTTGTTTAGGGGGTCAAAAAAATGCATAAGGCCAATTAGATCCAGCTTTAGAGCTGCAAGTTTTTGACGAACCAACCCGTAAACACAAAGTCACGTGAAAGGTGGAAAATGATCGCACGCTGCGGAGGCGTCTATTGCAAGATATCAAGGGCTCGCGAACGAGCTTCGTTTGGGGAGAAACAATGAATTTTCTTTTCACTCAGCCTCACTTACTCAAGGTTTTTGGAAAAATTGCTCACGAAAGCCGTATACGGATAAAATGCTATGTATAAATTTTTCTCGAATGTAGATCAGATAAGATGAGATTCAAACCTCTGATATTATGTATTACCTTGGCTTCTAGACGATTTTGAATTGAGTCCTTGCCTCGCGACTCTCCCCACGAGCGACAAGAATTGGAATAACTTGATTTCCTCACCGAGATTCAGCGTAGATAGCGATGAGACAGATCCACAGAAACATCTCTCCTGTCAGTGATTGAATATTGCTAGTGAATAAAACCGCGGCGCGGTTGACGCGTAGAATTTTTGAATTCCAGAGAATTTCTGATTCTCCTGCAATAAATCTTCAGGCTCCGGACTGGAGTTCTGTATGCTTTATTAATTTCGAGTCCCTCACACAGTATTCCCAAACAACTAGCACCAAACTGTGACGGTTGCGTTGCTAGTGTGAGATGCAAGTCCGTCACTACAGTATTCCCAAATACCTAGCACCAAACTGTGACGATTAAGTTGCTCGACAGTTCTACGTGGGTCCTTTTCATACTGCCTCGCTGAGTCCGAAGATGCAACGAGAGGACGTGAGGGACTATCCAATGAATCAGAATCCAGAATATCAAGTGCAGTTAATATTTATTCGTGATAAGTCATAATCCGAGAGAGAGACCTTTACTACTATTTGTGAGTTGACTGATTGTAAGGTAAGAGGCGAGACCATCAGGGACTGAGGTCCGTCTCTGAAATGACGCTACGATGAGATGTGGCTAGAACGGGGTTTCGAGTCGAACTGTGAGTCTAGAAGCTCTCGTCTAGAAATGATTCTACCTCCGATACGTACGTGACGAGAGCTTGCGTTCAACTGTGACTCTAAAAGCGCCGGCTGAGGCTTTTCCCGACTGTTTATACTGTTCCTGAAGGTGGAATTTTCTTGTTGGCTGCGGCGTCAGAAGAATGCGTTGCGGTGCCAGAAAGATGCGGTTCGGCGCGGCCGGTACCCTTTGATACTCGCTGTGCCTTCGATGCTTGCGCTTGCGTCTAGGCTTCTGATTGCCTCTCCGGCTTTGCCTTATATGGTGTTGCAGCTGCATCGTAGATCGCACTGTTGCTAGGCCCCGAGGTCTCTGGAATGAACTCTGCATACTAGGGTCATGAACGTGGAGTTTTAATAAATCTTGCGTTGGCTCGAGACTTGCAGCTGCGTCGCTCTGGAAATCTCCATGCATTCATCCATTCCTGACTTGGAGCTAGGCCGGTCCCCTGACACCAGTCAAATCCAATCGTAGGATTACACAAGTCGAAAACGCTCCCTCGTGAAAAAAAATCGGAAAAGATCTATAATATGTTTAGAATGTCAAATGTACAGACGATCCCATTCCTCACCCTCGTGAGAGTTGTTCGAGTGCCGAGACTATCAAGGAAGTGGGCTATCGATACTTCCATTTCGGCATCCCGAAGCAAGTCAAAGATTTAGCTTGCGCAGTATTTCTGCAACTGTCGTACTCGTTGGATCTGCCTGCGCCGTGACTGGAGTTGAGCTGGACCTCGAAAGAATAGGGATGGAATAGGCAGGAGAATGATGAGGACTGTGAGACGTCGTCAGAATAAATTAATCTTCCATTCCCTATAGAAGAAATGTTCATTGTTCATGAGCTAAGAAAACGAGGTTGACTTGTATAAAAAAAAACCAATGAGATCAAGAGTTCTAGTTTACCGCGTCTCTAGGTGTATTCACATTTCCTGTCTCTTCTGACTTGGGAGATACCCCTGAGGTTACTCACTGAGGTTACTGAGGTGTCTACTGAACCTGGAAATCATGAAAATCCTGGCATTCTTAGGGAATTTTTTCACGCCCGAAAAACGTGAGTAACTCAGGGAATTTCCTACCGTAAACCTGGAAATTTGGCGCCGTCAAACGGGTTTACGGTATTGATTTGTGCGGGATCGATTTGAATTTCATCTTCCGGTTCTTGCGCAGGCTACGCTTGTACTGGTGTATAGCGTGCAAGAAGCGATAACGCTCGCCGGCGTTCCGTGAATTTCACCGGCTGATAAGACAGAACGTCAACATCAACACGTTCGAGCTTGCTCCCGCGCGACGCTATTTTAGACTGTGTACCTACTCATCTACTGAAAAAATCCATACAAATATCTATGGATGAACCCAATTCCAATTTGGCGGTTCTTCGTGAGCTCACAAAATTGATTCCTGATATTGCTCAACCAAGAGAGGAAATTGCTTGACATAGGACCGTGTGGATTACGCGTGCTCTTATACTTTCAAAAAATAAGTTTTACAATAAAAGATAATGCTAACGATAGTGAAACCTACAAATTGAAGCTAGAACGGAAGATAGTGGGTGTTTTGAAAGCATTTTATGATCTGCTCAATGACTCCACGGCTAGAAAAAATATTCACGAAAGATCATCAGGTTCTGAAATGACTCTCAAAAGTTTTTAGTTTTTCCAGTATCCGCTGGTTAGAGAATGAGCCAGCTGCCAAACAAGCTCGTCGAGTCTCATCTAACATGAAGTTTCATATTGAAAAAGTCACCAAACATGCGCGAGAGCCTACTCGCCAAAGCTTTAAAACAGTCAAAGGTACTGTGAATACCGATCTTCTAGATGCAAAGTCAGATTTGTTCCAAACGTTGGCTGGAGATCTCGAACCTTTTTTGACTGGTTTCAATTCAATGAGCCAAAAGCACCGTATCTTGATGATTCTCTCTGAGAAAGCGAAAATCGGTCATGCCACCATGAATGCCTTGAAAAGATGTTTCTGACTCAACCATACTTCAATTCAAAAACGATTGTCGCACAATCACCAAATGTTTTTCGGGAAAGTATTTGGAAAAATGTCCTCTAAAGTATCCCTTCGTGAAAAGAATCAGTTGTTTCGATCTTCCTATCGCTCATAATGGAAAAGTTCCTGTGCAATGTATATCCGTAGCCTCAGGTATATTTGTTGAAAATGATCTGATATGTGCTCCTCAGGCAGAAGATACTGAGAGAGAATTCGTAGAATTGATAAATATGTCAAGTACCAAAGAAAGATTGAAAGTCGCTAGAAAGAGTAGGGTGAGATTGGATGTTTTTTGGATGGAAATAATCAAAGGTTCGAACGGAAGTGATTTCAGGGAGTTGAGTTATTCCATGAAATCGGTTTCCATTATGTCTCACGGCGATGCAGCACTTGAAAGAAGTTTTTCAGTAGATAAGGAATGTGTTGCTCAGAATCAGACAGGAACAGCTCTCATCCCTCGTAGGTTGATTTGCGATACCTTACGTTCGACCGGTCGAAACGTGGAGGTTCTTAATATCGGCAAAGATTTGATAAAAGATGTAAGATTATCATCTTCTAGATACAAAACTGAACTAGCTGAGGATTGTAAAAGAAATAGAGAATGTGAGGGAGGAGAGGAATCTAAGAGAGTAAGAAAGTTGGCGGTAGAAACGAGAGATGTGGAAGAAGAACTCGCAGAAACAACTCAAGAGTTCTTGCAAAAGTCTGCAGTTTTGGACAGCAAATTGAATTTGCTGAAAAAGAAAAAAACGATTCTCAGACGTCATCCGTGAGTGTACGCCCGTGCTTCCTTCGTCATCCAATCTCGACTTGTGCCCGAAGTACTTTTAGTTTAAATGATAATTTTACTTTTGAAATGGCGATGCCACTCAGAATTCACCTGATGAACAGAGTAATAATTAACGAAGATCCAGGATAAACTCGAATAGAATTTTGATTGAATCGTTTCATGTGATCTCTCAATAAACCTGGAATTTCACTCATACGACCCTGGAAAACGTGAAATTCTTAAGGAATTTCTCACGGATTGGAGTAGACACTATGTTACTTCCTTGATATGTACGATGAAATATGATTAGCATGGTGTTTCGCGAATATAATCGTACCCTGCGTAGGATTTTCAAGAGATAGTCCAAACAATTCCCATCTCTATTCTAGCAGTAGATGTGAAGAATGTCTTGCCAAAGTTTTCTCGGAGGCTAGAATCTCTATTGTCAACGAGTGAAAGAGGCTCCCCCTCGATAATCAACCAGATATATCACCCTCACCCGCTAGACTTGGCTAAATATGTATTTCATACGTTTATGGAAGAATTTTTGGACTTACAGTTAGTCCACTCTTTTCATTGAATTAGGGACTCATCACCACGAGGTGATTACAAATCATACCGTACTTATGAGAAAAATTGGGGTTGAAACCCATCCTCATGATGGGATGCAGGAACTTCGTGGCTAACATATTCCCAGATTTGTGGATTTCACGTGGATTTTGTAGTCAATTCACTCGATTTGCCGAAAATGGACTTAGTCCACTTTGACTCTGAACAACTCAATGAAGAATATGCGACAAACTTCGAATAGACATTCGGGTCTCTATTGCATGAAGACGCTTTAAGACCATGGACCGAATCACTCTCTGTATGAGCCCAATTAATGCTCTTCACACTTCATGATAATTCGATCAATATTGTGGTATGACGTTCATGTATGTCGCTACAATCAGAAAAGTATGAAAAAATTATGATAGACATCGTACTATTTTGGAATCAAGTTCGAATACGACTAATATCAAAATAGTGTTCTTCGGTACGAGTGCCGAGTCATTGGTTTCCGCATTCTGAGCGACTGTTCTAGGCTCGAGCCGAGGGCGAGGGTCGAAATGTCACGAGAAAGCGGAAACCACTCCGCTCGAGTATTCTCATGCCATTTTGCGATATACAGTGCGGAAAAAGAAGTCGGTGCTTCGTGTATAAAGTCAACATTTCTGTACATTATCCGTTGAAAAGAGCGGTACACCTTCATGTATGATAGTGTATCGCAGTACAATATCATACATTATAGTGTACAAAAATCGGGGGTACACTCTCATACTACCTCATATATCCTCATTTGCTCGAAAATAACTGAGAGAAGTTGTATAGAGTATCGATAAATCAACGTTTCTGTTGAATGAAAATGACTCTCATATGATTCTCACATCCTTGTAAGAGTCATCTTCATTTGGCGGAAAGTTGAAACATTCATGTTCCACACAACTTCCTTCAGTCATTTTCTAGCACATGAGGATGTATGAGGTAGTACGAGGTAGTAAGAGCTAGTATGAGGATGGTTTTTCATCAAATTTCATAACTCTGCAGATCGCTTCGTTCAAAGTTCGTGAATTGAGTCTTCCAAGTGAATCTCTTTCTGAGGAGTTACGTCAATAACGGGGAAAAAGAACAAAAGGATGCTCTCATCGCCTCAATGAGCGCATTTTGAGTTTTTTTGGAATTCCAAAACGGTGATTGCATCAGGTGCCGACGTAGTGATGATGATTTGAATGCGCAGCAAGATCTTACTATACCGATAATTGGGATAATCATATAGGGGCTAGTTGAGTGCACACTCCAGAAACTGACCTACGTTCCGTATTCTGTCCATAAAAATGGCCCAAAGGTCCACATTTCAGGATTTCAAGCCAAACATTTTGGACAGCCTTTCGAGTAAAGATGATTTCTCAACCGCGCAATTGTAAAAAGTGTAAGAAGACAATTCTATTGAGCTGGCAAGTGACAGAAGCATTCTGCTTCGATCAAATTCACTGTTCCCCTCTATTTCTAACATGGGAAATATTTATAAAAATCCACGAAAAGATCATTGGTTGCGCATTCTTGATTCCCAGTCGGGGGCGAACTGGGCACATACATCTACCTTATTCTTCACCTCGTGGTCATTTCGCAAGTCCCTTGATGCTTTTCAGGTGATAAAAATACCATTGAGAGATTCTAAGACACATTTAAGACACATAAGACGGAAACGGGATCAGACTCAACAGATACACTCGATTTTATCTGAAAATTGGGTTGTAGGATTGGGTCTAGATGAAATTCTGCAATTCTCAGGAAAGTATCATCTGAAGACGAACAAGAAATAGAAAATAAGTCTATCGCGTTAGGATCGGTCAGGTCCAATTTCATTTCCGTGACATTCAGAGGTTGAAGCCATGTCGAAGAGAATAATTTGCGCAGCTGCCACCGCACACGCAAGCTGCACTCTGATGACACCTAGCGGAAAATTGGAACTCTTTAGAATAAACCGTCCCCGACCTTCATGGAATGCAAAATCAGTCCAGAATCAGAAGAGCACCAATTGTTGTAAATACGACTCTAGCGCATGGCTAGAGGCATCGAAACCACAACTCGTAGCGCACTGATCCTGGACTCATTTCGCATTCAATCAAAGTCTGAAACGGCTCATCTTGTCCCTTGCTTTACAGACTTGGGGAGTATATCCACTCTTTTCGAAAATGGTCCCACTTTTCTGATGGAACTTGTAAAAGTTGAGGTTGTTCGCGCCGTGGCCACTGCCCAAATTATTTACTCCGACATGCCGTCAAGAGCCTAGCAACGATTAATGAGGGAAGTTGAGAGGTCCACGGAAAGTTCGCTAGCAAATACGAATATTATGATTTCTCGGTTCAGATTACTCTCTTCCTATAAGGCCAACATGAAAAGTACGCGGTTGAGCCTCAGAGTGCTTGCATCCGAGATCTCAGCACGTGACCCCATTGATCACATTACCTTCCGTGCGCATGTTAGACTTTGAACTTGATTTGTGCAGTGAATGCGACACTTATCCAGTGAGTGTCGTAGATGTGACGGATGTCCCAGTGAAACTCTCCCACACAGTTTATCACAGTCTCTATTTGCATCTCTATTCCAGCAGGGTCTAGCTCAACTCCGGTTACGGCGCAAGCAGGTCCTGCGCAAGCTAAATCTTTGCCTTGCTTCGAAATCCCGGTATAAAAGTATCAAAAGCCCACTTCCTTGACAGTCTCGGCACTCGAACAACTCTCACGAGGGTGAGGAATGGGATCGTCTGTACATTTGACATTCTAAGCGTATTATGGATCTTTTTCCAATTTTTATTCTATGAGGGAGAGTTTTTGACTTGTGTAATCTTACGATTAGATTTGACTAGCGATTGATAAATTGACAAAATTCAGTGAGATCGAGGAACTCAAGGTATGAAAAAAGGACCGTCTTGAAAAGACACAAGGACTTTTTACTAAGGAGAGTCGCGAATTTGTTATGGGCAATATCGATTCCCTTAGAGAATATAACCATGGATTCTCAGTTATCTCCATGGATGCGACAGGACATCAATGTCAAACAACATTTAATAAAACAGCGTAGAGCTATCTCCAGGTCAACCCAATCTGAACATCCTCTCTACTATGGGCATCCTCGCCCTCCATAAATCTCAGGTATTTTGAGAAGATATCGTCCATGTGCATCAGTTATTCCATAATCGACGCGTGATGTGAATATCGCGAAAAACAATGACCGAGGCAGATACTCGTAGATACTGAAGATCGACTGTTTTGGATTGCCCACCCGGAACACCATCTTCCAGATTTTTCAGAGGAATAGAATTATCCACACCGGGGAAATCGAGATATTTCCTTCCAGAATAATACGACCGGAATGGAATTCCCCAGAAGCGCGTCGTGAGATACAATCATGCAGAAGCGTAAGCGCGAGATACGTTCATCTAGAACCGCAAGCCCGGGATACAGTCATCCAGAACTGCAAGAGCGAGATACCATTATCGTGATATCACGAGAAAATAGCATTCTACAGAAATTTGGTTCGACATATAACCTTCCAGAACTAACGGCTGAGATACAATCTTCTCAATAGGAGGCGTAGATATAATCTGGTGTTGTTCCTTTGATACGAATATTTCTACGAGGGCGAAGGAATAGCTGTTTTGGAATATGTTGGTTACTTCGAGCAGGCTGTGAATGCGGTAGTGTGAAGATAAACTATTATCCACCGGTGGGAAGCTCAATGTCACAATGATTTCCTGATTTACTGCGTGAACGTATGTTTTTGATACGGAAAAAAGATATACGGGCGTGATTCTGTCTTTCTCCCAAGGTATCACGTGATCGGACTTATGGCTATTGACGTCATGTAGAAACCTGAAGTTGCTCGTGGCTCAGCAGCGAGGGGTGTAGTTCTCCCCTAGCTGTCATTCCAATGGCATTAATTAGTGTCTTGTATGACGAGATAGAATGTTGTAGGACCAACTCGAATTCGGTGACCCGCAACTCAAGGTTCTCACGGAACGATAATTGTTCCATCATGATTGCGGCTGTGGCAAATCTCTCGATAGCTGAATGAGTAATTCCTCTACCTCCTTTCTTTATAGTCTGATGATTTCATGTATGTCTTCCAATTTTGATTTCAGGATATGGGTTCTCTCGGAAGCAAGTAGTAAGATCTTTCGGTTACGGTCGTCGAGGTCGGCCGCCTGTTCCGTTATAAGGTCACGATCGTCGGCGTCCATGGTACCAAAAAGTTTCCTATCTGCCCATCCAATTACCTCAAGGAGTGCGCCTTTCTTCTTCAGATTGCACCCGACTGAGAGAGGGGGTTCGGAAACGGATGGGGCCGAGAAGAATTCTGTCGAATCGTTTCGCAGAACGTCTGAGTTACGCATCATTGCTCATAACTTGGAAGGTGGAATCAGTCGATCACAGTCATTAATACTCGCAGCACATTTTTCCCGCATTGATCGTAGTTGCCTGTTTCTCCAATCTTTTTTCTCTAGTAGTTTACTCCGATCTAGGGAAACCGTCATTTTCCACTCAGATCTAATCATTTCAGCTTCACCAAAATGCTCAAAATAGATCCCGGGGTTTCTAAGAATAGGCGTTAACTCATATGTTTTGTTGATGTTGCTCTACGTAACGCTAATACCCAAGTTGAATAACTATGAAAGAGCCAAAAGCATCATCTCGCAGGATGTCATTTTGCACACTTGTAACAGTCAAGATTGATGCAAACCCGTTGGCAGAATGCACGTGCAAGCGTGCGTCGCCCGATACACAGCTCGTATAAAAATCACCGGGAAAGGGGATTTATGGGGGGTCACATAGAATGATCAAACGCTCTATCTCCATTCAATTGTGGGACGCTTATGAGCCTTTCAAACTATATATTAGGATAAATAAACGAATGGAAGATGATTTTACTTGCATCTGACTTTGGCCCGTACTTGTCTCTTATACGTCGCACTCGAAATATAATGATCGCGGGTCATTCTTCCATTCACGCGCGGGAGAGAGAGAGTTTCGGCGGGAGTCTATTCCCGCAAGAAAGAGAACCACTAACAGTTTTCTGGCGAAGCTATTGCGCAGCCTAATCTCTAGGTGGTCGTCTCGCGCCCTGGCCGACAGCTCCTTTGCTCTCCGCTTCGCCACGTCGATGTTGCGAAGGCCGGTCGGGTCGACGCCACATCCCGGAGCCACTCGTCGACGGGCTCGTTGCAAGGTCGGTGCCGCGCATGTGACCGATCTCGATCGCGACCCCGCATCTTCCACTTACGCGTCTGCTTCTACACACACTCGCGCGTGTTTGTGTGTCACCTGTACAGGCCAACGTACCCCGTTAGACACGTTTCACCTTATCGATATGTCTCGTTTTTCCGTTAGGCGATTCGAGAGATACATTATTATTTCTATGAATTCCTCTAGTTTTGGATTCCCCGTTGGAGAATTTATCGAGTTTCTCGATTCGTGGCTCCTTCAAGACGTATACCTACATCCCTACTTTGAGGTTCTCAGGTTTCTTAGTCCCATCGTATTGTGTTTCTCCCCTTTCCTCTGACTGTACCAAATGATCCCTGGCTATTCTCTTGATTCCCGCTAGAGTTCCGATCAAATTACACAAATAGGAATTGTAGGTTTCAAGTTCAGTTTCATCAAAAAATTCGTCTATGGTGCGGGCTTCGTGCCCATGAATCATCTCAGAAAGGCTGAAGCGTGTAGAACTGCGTACGGATGTATTAAATCCGAACATTGCAAACGGAATGCAGTTCTCAGTGGCTTTTGTCCGACTTTAACTGCCAAGCATGGCATGACTGCGTTTCAAAGACGGTTTTCTTGGGAGTGGAAACTGGTGGTGGTTACTAATCTGGAGCCAAATATGTTAGAGAGTTCTTAGAGTAATCGGTTCTCAAAGTTTGTATCTCGATCGCTGAGGATTATTCTTGGAACGCCGAAGTTAGCGATTAAGTAACGAGCTAACGCGTCAGCAATCGTGATGGTCCGTATCTCGGGCACAGAGATGGTGGGCGAAATTCCTCTCTAAAGGTGTCCCTCATTATTTGTTCAAGAAGTTCATCGGTTCATTATCCTACTGTTTCCACTCTGAATGACTCTAAACCAGACTTTTGGATCAATTTTGACAGGTTGGATAAGCACAATTTGATATTACTCGGAGTGATGGGGGAGTCTTTCCTTTCGCAAGTAATCAAGCTTTAGATGAGGCGATCGCGATTTTTGGTCACTGGGACGTCGCCGAACCAGACTGTTGTTTTTTCAACTACGTTAAACTGATTGCCTCTATATCGACAAGTAGCTTATTATTTAGTGAGAAAACGCTATAGTCGGATGAGATAGAATCCACTAGATTGTCTTTCGAATCAGTAAGACATCCTCTGGTTACGGCTACATTCAAAGATATGGGTCTCTGGTAGTTTAAGTCGAGTTGAATGGTTGAATCTATGACCCGGGTTATGTTTGCACTCTGTTGCGTAATGGGCGGGACAGTGTTCGGAGCATCACTCGGTGTTACGCTAGAGGTGACGGTTGGCGTGATGGTCGGAAGTATTCTACCGGGAGGCAACTTATTTGGTTTCATTTTACGCCCCTCTAGGCAGGGTGGTCGTGATTGTGTTGGTGGCTGTGATGGAGAGCTGGTGTCGTCCGCGACATCACTGTTTCCTTGGTTGATAGTGCCCAGAGTTTCCCAAAAACTCGAAAGTATAGTCCTCTGCCAGTCAGTGGGGATGGGGTAGATTTTGCTGATATTTTATTCGACGCGGACATTTTGGTCTTCATTGCCTCGAGTGCGGGGATTGTATCTGGTGGTATGGATAAGTGGGTGACCCAATCTTCAGCGATTTCATCAGGTACATGATCTGTACCTAGAAAAGCTGTTAGTGAAGGAGTTGATCCATCCAGAATCGTTCCTGAAGAGTCAAGATTCAGATCTGGAAATGTGAGGCGCGTTCGATCTTGGCTAACCCCTTCGCCGTCTCACCAATAGTTTTCGTTCTCTTTGATGGTTATCATTGGTGTGCGTGACTGGTTGACGTTATCGGTCTCCCTTGACCATCTTTTAGTAGATTGGAAGTTTGGCCTGAACTTTTCATTAGAAGAGAGGGAAGAATCCGGAGCGTTAGTGACTTGATGAGTTGGAGTGTCACTTTTTCGTTGGGATCTCGCTCCCCGCGGGGGAAGCGGAGAGCTTGTTTGTGGTCGAATAACCTGTTTCGTGAGTTCTGGGTCATGGTCTTGTGACTTCTCATCCTCGGGCGAGGATTTATCAGACAAAAAGATTTTACTCAATATCACCAATTATCATGAGGAATCATTCTGTGATCCGCTTGAAAAATTACAAAATTCAACTCGTAAACTCTTAGACTCATGGAAGAAAATGGTGTATTTGAATCAGATTCCGTTTGTTCAAGAGTCAGCATAGACGTCAAAAACACCACTTTATCCAGAGCCTATGGTTTGATAAAAATTTACAAAAAAGACTTCCGTGACAGAATAATAGTTTCTACAATAAACAGCCTTCTCTCCCAGTCCGAGAAAACTATCTCCTCACTTTCCAACAAACGTTTCTCTCGTCCAAAATATCCCGTAAAAAATAGCTGCGAAATCAAATTCCAACTAGAATTTCTCTTCATCCCTGCCGGCCACGTTCTACTGAAACTGGACGTAGTCTCTCTCTTTACCAATTTACACAGGGATTTAATCATCTCTGGGGTGAAGAACAAATGGCCCCTCTTACAAGATACAATCGGCAGAGCATTGGGCTTGCAAGAGTTCCTAAATGGGATTGATCTCTCATCAAATTTCGGCTCTTTTCGATTCAACAGTCAATTTTATAGGCAGAAGATCGGCTCTCTTATGGGCGGCAACTCTAGCCCTTGGTTCGCCCAGATAGTTTTGGAGCAACTTGAGGACAGTTGTCTTGAGATTCTGGGAAACGATGTTCTTTTCTACAGAAGATATGTAGATGATTGCTTTCTCATCGCCCAAAAACAGTCCATTCAACATATCCTAGACGCTTCTAATAATTTCAATCTGTACCTCAAATACAACCTTGAAATAGAGGAAGAAAGCCGAATCAATTCTTTTGATACATTCATTTCTCGCAACAATCATAATTCTCTCTCTTTCAATTGGTTTCATAGAGACACTTTTGCAGGCAGATATATACATTTCTACTCCCACCATTCCTCATCGATTAGGAAAGCGGTCATCTACAATCTCGTAGATAAGGCATTAAAGCTCTCAGATGATGCTTTTCACGATCTCAGTTTGAGCCAAATCAGAGCTTTGCTTCTGGCTAATAGCTACCCCGAATCTCCCATCAATGCATGCATCGAGAGTCGATTAGGTACTCTCTTTCGCCCCACGCTACACACGAGAAATTCATACAGCCGCAATAAGACCATCGCTCGAGCTTCAAAAATGGTGCTACCATATATTTAAAGCATTCCGCCCAACATCAACCTAGTCCTGCGGAATAACAGTGTTCTACCCACATACAAGCTGTCGAATAAACTTAACAGTCTGATCAAATTAGGGAAGGATCAGTTATCAGACACAGATAAGAAAGGGGTAGTCTATCGGATTGCCCGTAAAGATTGCAGACAGGTTTATGTTGGGCAGACATCACGCTGCCTGAAATGTCGTATCGCGGAGCACAGACGTGGCTTAAGGGGAGTGGACAAACGATCAACTCTTGCTGCTTATTGCCGTAATACACACCACGAGTTTGATATTGACCGCGTCGAAGTGCTAGATTCCGGAAATGCCAAGTTTGAGAGAGAGTTCTCTGAGATGCTCCATATTTATTGGAATAACGACAATATAAACCGCAAATTTGATCTCGACGGTCTCAAGCGATCCTATGAAGTCGCTTTGGATAATCTCAAACTCTCTCTGAATTCGCGCCAGCCCCCCCCCCCCCGCCCCCCCCCTTGCCCCGCCAAACCATCACACCTGTACACAACAGTTTACCCGATTCTGCCGACACTCTAAGCCAGCGCACAGAGCCGGCGCACTATGGGTGATTCTAGTTATTTTTTTTTCATTAGTAAATAGCTCACGCTAGACTCAATCTTTTTCGACGATTCAAAATGGGAAATGAAGCACCAAGCCCTTAGAATAGAGAAGAACTATTGCGGCACCGGTTTGCTTTTATTTATATTACTAAAAGTTATCGAGGGTATGTGATAACCTCGGTGAATTCCAGTAATATAAACAAAGGCAAACCGGTGCCGCAATAGTTTCCTTCTATTCTAAAGGCTTGGAGCTCCATTTTCCATTTTGAATCGTCGAAAAAGATTGAGTCTAGCGCGATTTATCTATTATTGGAAAAAAAAATTAATAGAACACTATGGGCGATTCTAGTAATTTTTTTCTTCATTAGTAGATAACTCGCGCTAGACTCAATTTTCTTCGACGATTCAAAATG
>JAPYYZ010002006.1:0-15967 GCA_030522705.1 Eretmocerus eremicus | reverse complement strand
AGAGTATTAGCCGGACGCTTCTGCTCCATTCATGTGCTCACCTGGGACCCTAAAAGGTGAGCGTGACCTTCGAAATAGATGACCTTCGGAATAATTCGAGTCCGGTCAATTGAATGTCATAATGTGCAGTGATGGAATTCGCGAGCGTCGTCAGTGCAATGCGGCGCGGTAATTCCTCGCATAAGCATGGACACTTATGCGTGGATGTAAGTGTTTTCATGAGGCAGGTACCCCGGGTGTACATTATGTAGGTCGTAGTGCTAGCGCCTGGAGGGCTTAGCCCTACGACCCTGACATCTGAAACAAATTGGGTATGCCCAAAAAATCTGCCTCTACATGGCGCTGGAAACAGCAACCCGTATGTGAGGACGTCCACGTCAAATTCAAATGGTTTCTGCACATTTTTTTTCGCCTCGCAAAGTTTTTTAATCGGTTAGATATATTGAAAAATGATTTTAGCAATTTTCATTGAGCCGAAAAGAATTTTTTTGCCTCGGCTAGGCGTAAATAATTGATTTTACTGAGAAACCCAAAATCAAACTTTGCGTTAGTATTTTGTTTATAACTTCTCTCCTTCTCAACCGATTTCAATTTCCCGAAGAGCATCTAAAAAGTAATCGAACAACCTATCATTCACGTGGTTTTGAAAAGTTCCTCGAGCCTCCCACATAGTCTCAGAGTCCAAAATACACGAAAATAATGTTTTGCGAGATAACTTTCTTGACCACCCTTCAAAAAATTAGAAAAAAAATTTTTTCAATTAGTCAGTTAGTAATCCAAAAACAGAAAAATTTTCAGCCATTTTTGGGGGGTTTGGAGCTCGTGGCATGCGTTTTAGTACGATTTCAAAGTCAAAAAATAGCTAAAACGCATTTTTTCCCCTTAAATCTTCCTAGAACAGACATATAATCGACTTAAATGTGTTTGTTAAGTCATTCTACATCGGAAACATGTCTTTTCGAAATTTTTTCGAGATGAGAAAAGCGTTAAATACGCGATTAGATTTTTTAAAAGCACTTTTCGATTCAGGAAATGAGTTCTACTGCGCATGCGCGTGCTCATAGAGCTCCAAAAATAATTTTATCTGATAGCCGAAACAGTTACCTTCGAAATGAGCCGAACTGAAGTTGATTCGATGCAGTAGAACCGGAGATACAGCCGTTTCAAAATTTAAGAGAATCCAAGGTACCAAAACCGTGAGCCCTGGGCGGGCTCGGTGACCCTTCCAAGCTTCAAACGCGTGTGTCTCCGGTTCTACTCAATCAATTCGAACCCGCGGAAAGGCATTTTGAAGATGATTGCACCAGCTATCAATCAAGACCAGTTTTGATTCTGAAAACTCACGCGCATGCGCAAGATGGTCACGTCTTACAGATGAAAAGGGGTTCCAATTGATTGAGTAGAACCGCAGATACACGCGTTTGAAGCTTGGAAGGGTCATCGAGCCCGCCCAGGGCTCACGGTTTTGGTACCTTGGATCCTCTTAAATTTTGAAACGGCTGTATCTCCGGTTCTACTGCATCAAATCAACTTCAGTTCGGCTCATTTCGAAGGTAACTTTTTCGGCTATCAGATGAAATTATTTTCGGAGCTCTATGAGCACGCGCATGCACAGTAGAACTCATTTTCTGAATCTAAAAGTACTTTCAAGAAATCTAATCGTGTATTCAACGCTTTTCTCATCTCGAAAGAATTTTGAAAATACATGTTTTCGATGTAGAATGACTCAACAAACACATTAAAGTAGATTATATGTATGTTTTAGGGAGATTTAAGGGAAAAAACGCGTTTTAGCCATTTTTTGACTTTGAAATCGTACTAAAACGCATGCCACGAGCTCTAAACCCCCAAAAATGGCTGAAAATCTTCCTGTGGTCGGATTATCAACTGACAAATCGAAAAAAATTTTTTTCTAATTTCTTAAAGGGTGGTCTAAAAAGTTATTTTGCAAAACATTATTTTCGTATATTTTGGACTCTGAGACCATGTAAAGGGCTCGAGGAACTTTTCAAAACCACGTAAATGATAGGTTATTTGATTACTTTTCAGATGCTCTTTGGAAAATTGAAATCGGTTGAGAAGGAGAAAAGTTATTAACAAAATACTAACGCAAAGTTTGATTTTTAAGTTTTTCAATGAAATCAATTATATTTACGCCTAGCCGAGGCAAAAAAATTCTTTTCGGATCAATAAAAATGGCTAAAATCATGTTTCAATCCATCTAACCGACTAAACAACTTTGCGAGGCGAAAAAAATGTCGTGCAGAAACCATTTGAATCTGGCGTAGACGTCCTCATGTACACGGTTCGCTTGCAGCGCGGGCAGAGAGCGGGCGAGTGTCCGTGACACGCACACTTATACACACGCACGGCACACCACGAAGCAGCCCGTATACATGTTGGCTTGCTGTCGCCAGCGCCGCCCAAGCAAATTTTTCGGACATACCCGATGGGATTTATAGGGAATAAAAATGGTGGGGAGATCAACAAATGGGCAGAATTTTTGGAAAAATCAATCACAGTTGGCCATGATCACATATTAGAAGAAATATTATTACAATTTTCAATATTTACAATTCTAGTCTTCAAAACACAATTACTTACTGCTTCCTCACATCAAGTGATCAACGCGAAGCACATTGAAAGCTGCAGCAATAATTTCGATTCATCCGTCACTACCATTCAGTTTGGTCGTTAAGAGATTCCTACAAGGAAACTGAAACGTAGACACGCAAAAGAATAGTAATACCTTCGAACACCTCGAGTTTACAAGGAATTCTACAACGGCATTCTGCAGATGGATTGGATATTTTGACGATGCACATCGCGAAGCAGGAATAAACGTCTAAGTCATATCTCGCACAGTTGTACCCGGCCATTTCCTTCCTCTCGAGTCTCGTAAGAGTTTTCGAGCCATAACATGGACTTCAACTGGACAAGTTCATCAATAGGGCGTAGTCAAACCCATATGAGATTCGTTTAACACCTTTTGGAGAAAATGAGAAAATCTGAAATATTAGCAAGATGTCATCGGAATTTCTGTAATGAAATAACTCTCGCATGAATTACGGGTGAATAAATATGATGGAAAGGACACCGCAGAAAAAGCGGGGCTTTGCGCCTTCGATCAATTTGCATGAAATTTTAGGGATGAGCAGTTTGAAACTCACACATTGGATTTCTGGCACATCTGATTTCGATCGTGGCATTCGCAAAACCAACCAAATTAATCTACAGAGGCTAAAATTGTTGCACTATCGGTATTTTGTTGGTTATGGGTATTATTTGTTGCCGTTCCAAGCAGCAGATCGATCTATTTTAGGAAATCAACACCAGCGCTCTGTTCAGAATACGATACAATACTGATCAAATTCATCATTTTCCAATATTTTCATATGCGATTGACTAATGCCAATGTCATCGTATTATCCCGATATGATAAGATCTCTGCAGCTCAGATGTCTAGGTTCTCATCGTTGAGGGGAATCAGCGAAATCTGCCACACTCATCTGCGCAGCTTTGAGAATTCAGCAGAGCATCACAGATTGTCTAAGTATGATATTCCGGTTCTAATCAGTCAATCAAGTATCAGATTCGATACGAGTCGAGAATAAGTAGGGCTTCAGTTCAATAGCTTCCGTTGTTTTGCTGGGTTTTCATAGATGATTTCAGACCAAGCTCGACACATTCTTCGATCACGATGAGAATCTAAACATTTATGAGCTGCAGGGGTCCCATTGTATTGGAATAATGTCAATTGTACATATTGGGATACCGGGAAACGATGCACTTTATGAGTATTGTGTAATATTCTGATCGGAGCGCTGGTATTCATTCTCTAGATAATGCTGAATCTACCACTTTGGAACGTCAACATACGACACCCATAAACAGGAAAATACCGATTTTGCAACGATTTTAGCTTTTAAAGATTAATTTTGCTGGTTTTGCGAATGCTACAATCGTAATCGGTGAGTTTCACACTACTCGACCCTAGAATTTCATGCAAATCGACCGAGGGCACAAATCCCCGCTTTTTCTGCGGTGTCCTTCCTAAGAGGATCAATGCATACTATAAACATTGCATTAGCAGTGAGAATAATTCTGCCATTGATGAGTCGAAGACTTTTTGATAATCTTTGAGGAGTTTTTTCTAGATTACTTCTAGTTTTCAAGATTCTGGAGGAATTGCTATTTTCCTGATAATGTCCATGTTCCATTTTTGAGATTTCTTCACTATACCATATCGTTAAAATATTCAGCCGGATATTCTGAGATAGGAAGTATCCACCAATGCTCCATGCATTGTAATTACATCAGAAGATGGATGAATATGACCACTATACGTGCTCTAGGAGAGATAACTGCAAAATTTGAACCCCATCAAGAAAAAATCCTATAGAGCTGAAAATTTCTATTCACTTACATCTTTTCTATGCAAAAACAGTCGTCCAGTCCGTTATTTGAAGAACAATTTTTTGACATTTCTCATTTTTTATCTCGCGACCTGAACATCAAATCGCTAAATCGATACGCTATCTTGTTCAAAATTACTTGAAGTACTCCCAAAAAACTTTCAGATTGATACCTCCAATTGTGTCGAAATAGTTCAATTGTTTGGAGTCAAAATTTCTGGTCGCCATACGGAATTCTCTCGTAGCTGAGAATATATCAATTATATCGAAGGATATCATAAGTACTATTTTGTACAGTTGAAAGATCTACAAAAAAAGTATGATGAATTTTTTCCCTAAATCACGTCTACTGTGAGTTACCAGTCGAAACAAGTTGAGACATGCGAAATTTCTTCGAAACTCAGAAAATATCCATCATTGCGGGAAGTAGTATGAGTACTTCTTTTTGGAATCGAAAACTCTACAGAAGAGGTGTGATAAATTTTCCCCCAAAATGCCGTCTACTTCGAGTTATCGACCAAAATAAGAAGAAACAAGCTATCGAGTCACATGCTTAGTTCGCTTTTTTTGAAATAGGTGTATTTTGAGACATGTCGAAAGAGATTCTGGATGATGATCGCAAGACAGCTATATCTCAAATCACGCCTATTTCAAGGAAAGTAAAAGAGATACATTACTCGATAACTTGTTTTTCCTTGTTTTGGTCGATAACTCGAGATAGACGGCATTTTAGGGGAAGATGTATCAGACCTTTTTTGAAGAGTTTTTGATTCTAAAGAGAAATGCTCATGATACTCTCCGAAATGATAGATATTCTCTGAATTTCGAAGAAATTTCGCAAGACTCAACTTGTTTCGACCGATAACTCACAGTAGACGTGATTTAGAAAGAAAATTTTTTGTAGATCTTTTAGAACTGAACAAAAAAGTACTGATGATATTTTTCGAGATAGTCGATATAGTCGCAGCCACGAAAGAATTTCGCATGGCGATCAGAAATCTCGACTCTAAAAATTGAACTAGTCAAACAGAATTGTAGATATCGATCTGAAAGTTTTTTTGGAGGTACTTTATGTAATCTTGAACATGATAGCGTATCGATTTAGCGATCCGACGTTCAAGTCGCAAGATGAAGAATGAAAAGATGTCGAAAAATTCTTCCAGAAACAGACTGGACGACTGTTCCTGCATGGCGGAAATGTATGCAAATGAGAAGTTCTCAGCAAGATAGGATTTTTTCCTGATGGGGTTGACATTTTGCCGGTACCTCCCCTTAATACATATGATACATGGGTTTGCGAGCTACAAGTTGACATCAAGAATATATTGAGCACAATGGGAGAGATTATTCTGGATCGGGTGTTTCTGGTTGCTGCTCTTCAGTTGAAATCTCAGATGATGTCTCTTTCTCTTCCGTTTTTGCATCTGGTACCCATAAACCACTGTCTATGCACCGTTTCATGTGATATCTTGCTTCTTCTTCAGGCATTGCAGCAATCGTTCCTTGTAACAATGGAATGTCTTGCACTTCAAAACATCTTTGTAGAGGCTACATGGGAATGAAAAAGTGAAAAGGAGTGAAAGATGCAGGATTACTCATTGCGTGAGATCACGGTGGTCCTCAACGTCTATGATTAGCACTCTGAATCGGAAATACCATTTATGAATGTAAATCATGACGCTCCTAAGTCAAGATTGGCACTCTGAATATTCAATTCCAAATGCTTGGAAATGTATCTTTTCAGGATCAAGATGATTTTCATGATGATAAGATATCGATACCTTTCATCTGGAACTCATTAGCATGGAAGACAGCTAGATCTAAAGATACCTTGATGGAGAAAAATCTGTTGGGATCCTATGAGTCCTCGTAGGACTGCGGTCTAGGGCTATTCAGAGCAGAAATATTCCCCGGATCTTCTGAATATACCGAGCAACGAGCTGCTCGCTGCTCCGAATGTTTTGAGTTTTAAATCTCGGGAGATATTTTGACTCTCAATTACTCCGGACCAAAGAAATTTCTTTCAAGCAGGGCGCCATTTAAGAAAACATTGGATTTCTGGCACATTTGAGTCGTTGTTCTAGGTATAGTAACCAAGCAGGCCAGATTCTCTTGATCGTTGTCTAGACCATTGTGAGCGAACAAAAATGCAAGGCGTTATAAATTAACACAAGAAGAAGTCATTGTATTTTAAAGTAAGATTTGTTAAGAAATTATATGAGAAACATCGAAAAGGAATGACCTCAGAGTATGGGAGATGTTCCGATCATCATACACAGAATGAACGAATAAATCATTCTCCTGACAACATTTCGATAGATTTGATCAACCATCATAGAACCGATATGAAGCCTTGCGGCATTATTCCTTCATACGGTCGCTGAGCTGCTCTTATAGTGATTTGCATAATTCGTGCTTTGAAAAGACGGACAAATTTCGTTTTCACGCGTCACAGTCAATCCTGAGTAGCACAAACCAGACTAGCCCGAGTAACGCGTTTTTCCCATGCACCTAAGCCAGCTCTTGACCGTGGAAAGACGCATTCCCGGGCTTCAGTGCTATGACATACATTTTTCCGTCTAGAGCGTGGAAACACCAAATTTCCGCCCGCTCCGCATCGGATGATTCTGACTTTTCGCGTCTCGAGATGGAGAAATAGTGTACGCGCCTAGCTCACATGGATGCTTTCGTCACAAGGGCCTTGTAGAACCGGCCCCTCGAACCAGAATCGCCCATACGCGCAGCGGTGCGTAATATACTATGACATTTTGTTGCAGAAATGCGTCATTCCACAAACTTGCATATTTCCGCAACACACACGAAAATGATATACTATTTTCATCGTACTGCATCTTTCCCATTCTTCCATGTGAAGTTCAGATGACTAGCATTCAAAAACTGGCGAACGTTTTCCAACTCGATTGAATCTTTCTGGTTATAAGAATACCATAAATCCCCGCTCGAAGCATTCAAATCGATCAAAAGGAGCCCAAGTTATGAGTGCCAATAATAGACGCCGGCACCGCAACAGAAACGTGACTCTATGGCTCAATGATTTAGTTGGCTGACATTGATTTTTGGCTTCGGGCCTTGAGGCCAAGTCGGGCCAAACAGTTAGGATGGCGGTCAATACACACACACAAACTCAACTTTGACGACACTTTGTGTAAAATTGGGACCTTGTTTGAAGATAGTAGGTCATTGGTAGACAACGGACTTGGAAGCTTTCGAGCAATATTAACCAAGAGATACCCCAATTTTCTGCGAAGTGTTCTTACAGTTGAGTTTGCTCCACTCCGACGACTTTTAGCAGAAAATTGTGGCTTTTGTCCGAAGGAGTGGATGGATACCCCCTCAAGTCTGTGAAGCAAGGAACAGACCTATGACATGATTTGTGTATGACCCGGGCGCATGGCTAGCAGCGCTCCAAACTGTGATTTGTAGTTTACTAATTCTGGTCTCATTTCGCATCTGATCGTGGTCGAGAAAGCTCATTTGTTCCCCACTTCATAGATTTGGTGGGTATCCCGTAACCCACTTTCTTCGAAGCAGGCCCTGATTCGCCGATAAAAGTCGTGAAAACGAGTTCCTGTGTGCGGTGGCCACCGCCCAAACTATTTCCTCCGACATGCCATGAAGGCCATGTCGGAGCCGTGCGCACCGGTGCACGCGGCGCGGCGTCGAGGGAGTTTTACACAAATTCCACGAATGCTTTTCAGATTTGGGTCAAGATACGAATTGACAGATGTTTGTTCATATCTAATTTGGTTCCGTCTTCTCTTCGTTCAGCCAAAATCGAAGTGGTGTTCGAAAAATCTAGGAAAAACTTCATATCGAGTATATGTAGGTATAGTTAAGGTATAGTTAAGGTATAGTTAAGGATATAGGCAAGTCGAGATTTGACCAAAATTCGAAATTCTTACGATTTTTTTTCATAGTTTATTTCACTTTCTTGGACCCTCAAGAAGTGAGAAGATGTATGGGAAACCTAGGGGACCGTCTGATACGTCGTTTCGAGCCTCACTCGAGTAAGACATTTGCAATAGATTTACCGTTTTCCGGAAGAGATCGATTGAAAATCTCCGAATGGTATCCCTTGTGAAATATTTATCCAAGACTCTCCATATATTCTTTTCGGTAATGCAAAAGATGTTGAGAGAGCTTGGAATTTGATCCAAACTAGCCTGACTGGGTATTCTTAAACGAAATTGTAGACCTCATAATATTATGGTATCCCTGTTTAGGGTAAGGAAGTCTTGAAGAGAAAATAAAGTCTGAATTATATTTCCATAGAATCTGACATCAGACATGTACGTTCAATATTACGTTGATGTTTATACTTGCTGAAATCAATCGCACGTATCTATCATAAAGTTTATTTTGTACCTAGCGATGATGGACGGAAATGATTTTTAACTAGATCACGAAATTATCGAAAATCCATAGCAGATGCTCAATACAGATGAGCCTTGATTCTCTTGCATCGGCGCGGCGTACAGCGTCCCTAGATAGCGATGCACCTATTGTAGATCGACATCAGTTTGAGCTTTCACATTTGAATGATTCTTATCAGCTCCAGATTCAAACAGTGATTCACTGTGAAAGTAAAATACATCCTAGTTGATGGTGACTTTCATCACGAAATTTGATATACTGAGTAATATAGGCTGACAATGAGTAGAATGAATAATTCAGCATACAAGAAAAATTATAAGAGGACTACTGATGGACAAGGAAACAATGATAAATTACAATGAACGAGAGCGGGCAAAGCGGCTAACCAAGCTGATAAAAGCGTTAATTACTGTCAAAAACTTGTAAACAGTGCTCTCTCCAAGCTAATACTCTTGGTGAGGATTCAGATCCATTCCAAGAATGGTATCAAACTCAAAAGCTGAAATACTGTCAAAAACTTGTAAACAGTGTTCTCTTCAAGCCAATACTCTTGGCGAGGATTCAGATTCAAGGATGGTATCAAACTCACAAGCCAATGTCACAAAAAAAGTTTGATGGACCGTCGACTGCCATGGAGTCAAAAGCAGCTGAGATCATGTGGAGAAGGTCAAAAGCAGAATGTGGTGCTCAGCATACCACTGTGATCTCCGATGGAGATGCTGGATCTATCCAACTGTTGAATGAAAAGCAAGTTTATGGTCTAGATGTTGTTGTGGTGAAGGAAGAACTCACTAACCTCGTCTCCAAGAGGTTATTGACAGGACTTGAAAATTTGAGAGAAGAATACTCAGCAAACGGTGTTACACTTGGTGGTGAGAGAGTTGTTGCACTGACTGATCATGTGATAAGTGAATTGTGCAGTTTCTACAAGAATGCTATAGTTCAGAATGCACTACATATACATCTGATGAAGTCATTGTTGGTTTTTTTTAAGCATTTTTCTCCAATTTGTATTTTTGACGATTCATACATTTTCAAATTCCATTTGGCGATGAACCCATTGATGGATCTTTGTGAAATTTTGCTGTCATCATCATTATGCCTAGTAGAACAGATTTGTCAGACAGTTTTCTAATCCACTTAGTCCTCAGTTTCATAATGATGAGATCCTCAGTACTACTGTCAAAACCATGCAATAATCCTCTGTTCCAAGGATGTATTTAATAAATCAGTCATAATTTTGCTACATAAAGTGTAATACTAATTTGCTCTGACAAAAATGCTCATCTTGGGTATACTTTCCAGAGAAAATTTTCCCAGAAATCAAAAGTTGATAGCTCATCGCCAATTGAATTTTGAATATAAGCTGTTTTCGAGGATGAAATAGTGTCCTTGGAGGATATATGACGACCTAAAAATCATTTAGGGGTCAAATTTTCATTGTTTTCTTGTACTCGATGGGACAAAAAAAGTTTTGGGAGTGTATCACATATGCGCCCCAGAAAAGCGGTTCGACCTGCCTATATTCCTTATCTGTGTAATATAGTACTCGAGTCATTCCTACATCTCTCAAATACCACTCCGATTCCGGCCAAACGAAGGGGGAACGAAACCAAGTTAGACAATAACAAACATTCGTCAACTCTTAGTTTGACCCAAATCAAAAAAAAGGTTTGAAAAATTTGCAAAAACTTTTCGAGTTTTTCGACGAGCACGATTGCGACATGGCCTTACCATGGTTCATTTGGGCACTCTCTTCAGAGAATTTGGATCTCTTTGTATCTAAAAAATGCAAGGCTCTAAGATTTGAAATGTAATAATATGATCAATTTACCTCGGGGAGACTTTCGAACACTTCAACTGGATCAAGACCTCCAGGTCCCAAACGAGCTTTCCTTTCTTCATCTTCAACCTCCTTCATGGCTTCTGCGATTTTCTCTGCTGCTCTTTTGCGGATTCTATCTTTGAACAGTCGTAATTCATCATCGAAAGAATTCTTATACTCAACCTCAGCTACTTGTATGCGACTGAAGAATGAACCAAGACATGCTCTAGGGTCTACATCTAACTGCTTCGACAGTTCCAAAATATATTGCATACAAATGCATTGGTGAGCCACGTGTTCCATGAGTTCATGTTTCTAGGGATGATAGTTTCAGTCAAGTGAGGATTGATTGCAGAGTTAAGAAAGAAAGAGACTCACTTCTTCCATTTCCAGGTTGATACACCAGATAACTAGATAATTTGCTGTACTCTCACAAACTAGATGGGGATTTTCTTCTAGAAATTTCTTACTATCCTCATATTTTTTCAACACACCATACTTTTTCAACTTTCCTTCATTTTCTTTGACAAATTTTTTCATTTGCAGTTCTTTCTCTTCGTCTGAGAGAGATGATTCGTCATCTTTCCTAGGCGGTTTCACGTTAATGATAGTTTTAGTGAATCCTGGTTGACCTATGGTATCTACATTCCAAGGAGTGAGTTTCTCTTTCTTGTACAATTCATTTTCTTTTTGTTCCAACTCTTTTTGCTTCTCTTCTAGATCCTTTAGAGCTCTTTTTAGAGTTCCTAAGTCTGGTGTATGTACTTGTTCACTCTCTAATTTAGTAACCTTCTCTCTTGTCTCTTTCAATTTCTTCATGGTCCTTTAAATCAGAAATTGTTCATCATTGAGGGAAATTATTGTATAGAATAGCCGAAAGACTTACTCTTCCTTCACTTTGGAATGTTCTTGTTTTTCTTTTTCTCTTTCTTCCATTCTTTCGAGTCTTGCTTGATGCCGCCATCTAAATAGCGATGGCGTGTCAATGTTCGGATGTGTATCATCTTCATCATCTGAAATCTACACCGAAGAAATTGAATACATGAGAATTGATTATACAGACAATTCACTCATTTACGACAAAATTGACATCTGACATTTTCTTGACCCTTTAAAAAAAGGTTTGGCAAATCAAAGAGAATTTAGCGGAATATTGTGCATTTTGAAAAAATAATCTCAAAATTCTTTTTCATCTTTTCATCGTTTCAAAGTTGAATAACTAGAAAAAGACTCCCAGTGGTCGATCGGTATGTGACATCATTTGGATACAGTCGTCAGCTGCTGATACAGTAAACATATAATCTAGCATGATTTTTCGGAACTGGCATCTTAAATGATTTTTTGAAACTTTCTCTTACTCATAGTGAAGATCAGTTCGTATAGTGGATAATTCTCTCCGAATCTTTTGGTACATATTAGTGGGTAAAATCAATTGTCAAAGTTGCAATTATCGAGATTTGTGAAGCAAAGTCGATGTAACTACGGTCAATTCACCCGCATCGGCCCTCATGTAATCCTCTGGTACTTTTCTGGACATGATAACGACTTTTTTCGCTAACCAATTCGGAGATGATGTACTGCGTACGAGTGAGTCAGAGATACTCGCGCTCGCAACGTCGAGAGCTGCATACAACTACACCTGCGTGGTGTGGCGGTATGAGCTGCGCGGACTAAAGCACGGATCCCTTGATCGTAGAAAGCATGAGTTTGAGTCCCGATGCCATCTCTCTCTCTCTCTTTGCGATGCACGGAGGAGAATTAATTGTAACAACTCGTGTCAGAGGTGAGATTGTTCCTTGCTTGACAGTTTGTCACTGTGTCTGAGAATGCAAGATAGCCGGAATTCGATGAAGATGCGCGCGCGAATATTCCAATAACTCATCCATTAATTTCATTCAAAATTCGAAGAATAGTCTAATTATAGGGTTTGTGATTCGGAGTATCGATGATTCTGATTCTTGGGTTTGAAGTCTTTGAAGAGGTGGTCCTGTAAACGGTTATCAACTCATTGATTCCGTCAACCTCCAATTCTATAACTGTTCACCATTGTTAATATTCCGGAGAATTTGGAAGGAATATGAAGCATACCCAAGCGACTTGTTAAGCGGGAGAATTGAAGGGCTTCAGAGATCTCATGTGCGTAGTAATCATTTATTCTTGATGAACAACGAAGCATTGGATCTGATTCTGGTGTTCCGAATGAGAAGAAAATTCGTGGCCGTATCGCAGTTTTCATTCGAATATCATGAAAGAGATTCAGGGATCTAAAGAAGGCGATTCTCATCGTTCTCATAAAGATCCAGGAAGAATTGTGACATAGACTTCTGTGAAAGGATTGACTCAATTTGCTATGCCCGTGTCGGTGGGGGAGGTGGGAGCGAAACAGGAGTAGAGAGCGAGCGGCGCATGGCGCCACCGCCAGCTGAGGACATGGACTGCAGGGTTCATATGGAAGATCCAACGAAATCAGCTTTTTCTTGTGCAATTGTGCCTGTATCAGGCTGTCCGACGGATAAATCGTGTAGATTCTGACGCAATGCATTACAACTCCAAGGAAGAGGTTTAAGAGCAGGCCGTGCAGAGTCGATTCATCGTCTGCTACGGCCCTAGTTCGTGCCACAATTTTTGTTCTGTGCATCTTAGATGAATCGGTTAGAAATGATGATGCCCCCTAGCGCAATTTCCTTGAATCTACTGATTCCATTGTTGTTGGCTCCCCGTTGCAGAAATATCGCGAGTTCGATTATAGGTGAAGCAATGTATGAATGCTATTGCAATCAGTAGACTCGGGAGAATTGCGCTACGGAGCGATATCGCCTTTAACCGATTTGTCCAAAGTGCACAGACGAAAATTAATGGTACGGTCTAGGGTAGCAGACGACGAATGAGAGACTCACGGCCTCCTCTTAACTGGTATAATCAGATAGTTTTTTCGGCCACTGGTGGCTCAACAATCAGAAATATATCTGTAATATGGGATCTAATCGACGTAGACCACTCAAACTTAGCATGGAGTCACATTAGACTATATCGAACAATACTGTATCGGAAAAATCTGACTCCTGCAAACTTCCTCGCATACCTATTTTCCAATTCGTGAATGTGCCTAGAGATTTTTTTAACGTTGCCGAGATCAATTCAGGTGACTTTGAGTCGATTCGAGAAAAGCCCAGGGTCTGAAAAAGGTGTGGTTGAAATTCGAAGTCAGATCACTCCAGATTGAGATATGACGATGTAAAGACATTAACGCTAGCGATTAGAATTAATTTTGAACCCGATCGATATGGTCAATCAAGGTCTTTATCGCTCGCGGGAATTCCAAATTATTGTACATAACCTCTTGGCCCTCGCGAGCTGATGTATACCCAGTAGATCTGCTGGAGACACGAGTCATTTCGACGAGTGTACCTTTCGAAGCTCCTCGGATTCGAGGTCGGATCAAAGGATTTTGATGGAAGGTTTTTATGATGGATGGGAGATATGGGGAAATTTTGCTCTACGCTCGATATTAGTGCGTTTCACCTTTCCTTGAAATATTTGGCTCGTCAGGGGGAGGGAGGATCTTGTCAAGGTTAGTCCCCGACGCACTGGCCTGAGTGGCCGAGAGCCCGAGACTTGGATCGGCCTTATAAATGAAAGTGTTGGATGTCAGGCCACTTGCTAGGAAGATCGTTCAACTCGCTATTTCCATATAGCTCCATCTCGGCTGGTAGTAAGCCAACAACCGGTGACAATTGGAGTTAATTTTGAACTCGATCTATATAGTCAAACCTAGGGACTAACTTTGACAAGATTCTCCGTCGCTCTGACGAGCCAGATCTTGCAAGGAAACGCGAAACGCACTCATATCAAATTTAGAGTCAAAATTTTTCCATAACTTCCATCTATCATAAAAAACCTTCTATCAAAATCCTTCGACCCGACCCCGAATCCGAGGAACTTCGAAAGTTACACTCGTCGAAATGACTTGTGTCTCCAGCAGATTTGCTGTGTATATATTAGCTCGCCAGGGCGGAGAAGTTATGAGTCATTCCATGAAGTTTCGCGCACTTTTGGGTGGCGGGTCACGGATTTTTCTGAAACTTTGGTCACACGTTCTATGGGTGAAAGTAGGAAGAAAAACACATTTTAGAGCCCCCAAAAAATTCTTGCGGATTTGGCGCGCTATTTTCGTCTTAAAAATTGGAGAAAAAGTCAATCTTCTTCTTTTTTGATTGGTCCTTCATCCATACGAAGCCCAATAAAAAAAATATCATATTATCATAAATCGATGTAGAATTCCTCAAACATTCCAAAAAAGATACTTTGAGATCTCAAAGAGGTCTACATGACCTAACAAAAGTCGTTTTTTGAGAAAAGAACAGTTTTTGGGCCTTAGGCCCAATTTTACCTCAGATTTGACATTTTTTTCGGATTCCTCGGAAAATTTTACATCGATTCATGTTTCAAACAACTTGGAATGAAAGTGATCCGAGTCGCTGTGGAATTAACTTCATATACCCATGTGAAATTTTCTGAACTTTTCGATGAAAATACTCTTAGATCTCAAGAAGGTCAATATAACCTCAAAAAAGTAATTTTTTTCGAAAAAAATCCCATTTGGAAATTTGATCGGCGAGACAACAGTAAGAGATGAAACTCACGCTAATTGATGTTTTTGCAGCTCTACAAAAGCCTTGGATGCATAATCATCTACTGTACCGCAACGGGTGGAAGATTCTATGAATTTTCAAGATTCAAAAGTTTATTTAATCATTGATTCCAGCCCATTGCACTTGCACTTCTACTTTCTTGTGCATCAAAGTGGGTGGCTTTTTCTGGTGCTTATGGTATGTGAAACACTAATGATTAATTTTAAATAGTAAGATCAGTGATGAATTAAATGATGGAATATTTCAGAGGTTACACTCTGATATTTTGAATCAGAGCAAATATGAAAGAAAATTTCTATTTCTTCATAGCATTAGAATATTCAGAAAAGCAAAATGCATGGCAAGATATTCAACTTAAATACCCTTTGATCTCTTTCAATGAGATAGTAATGATGATCAGGACAAAGTAATATAAACTGGAAAATGGGATTTCACATTCAGTTCTTGACTGATTCATGTCAAGTAAAGCATGAACTGTCCCTCCAGCATGGGATTAACTGAAATATAATGATGAATGCTGACTCTGAATTGTACTTTTAGGTAAAATATAGGATCACCCACCCGCATGAACCTATGATGCGAGTGCACAGCTGTACAAAGACCAGATGGGATTTTGATCTTTCTTGATCTAACTTCCTGCTATTTCAGAGGGGCAAGATCAACTCAAAGTATACAAATCA
>JAPYYZ010002005.1:0-15201 GCA_030522705.1 Eretmocerus eremicus | reverse complement strand
TATAGAATCGATTTTTGATCACATTATTTCCATTTTCGGAAAAATAGTGAAATAATTATGTATGATAACGCTTTGAGAAAGCATTCTGCTAATCTCATTAAGCAGCGTATTTTCTGTAATCTTGAATCCATTCCCTCGGAAATTTTGCGGAAATTATTCTTGGATTATTTTTTCTCGCTCTACGAGTTTTTCAAACAAGCAATGAGGGTAAAAGGGCAAAAAGGGGCCTTCATCAAGTAAAATCGAAATTCTGAGGTAAACAATCGATTCCAAGAAAGTTCTCTCGATTGAATGGGATAAAATCGAGACTCGTTCTCGTCCTACCGCTTGACATCCAATGGTATCCCGCAGGATCATGAAGAACTCCATGGAATCCTCTGTCACCTCCTTTATCAAATTTACACCTTATGTGACCTCATCTTACCCCATGAGGGCCTCATGAGATCTCGTAGCTCCTTATGTAATCTTGTAGGATTCTAAAGAACCCTATGGAAGCATGTACTCTATTCACAATTTGGAGAAGATTCTTCTTCACTTTTTCATTGTCTAAAATGAATAAGATCATTCATTAGAAAAAAGACCGCTTTCCGAAACTTTTTTGCCAGTTCTCCCCATTTCTTGTTTGATTAGTCCTGCTGGTAGAAAATCCATGGAATCTCGTAGGACCTCACTGGGACATATTCCCATCGGATCCTATGACATCCTGTGGAGCCCCATGAAATCCCATGGGATACTTTGTGATGAAATATTGGAATCTCGTGTGGTCCTGAAAACGAAGTTTTCAGCACGAGTTCGGGAACGGATACATTTACGCAACAAGATGTATGAGACATTTTATAGGAAATAAGCTCGGAAATGCGTTCTTTTACGAATGAAACTACGCAAGGAGGCGTGAAAAAACGCGATTTGCGGAATTTTTTGTTAAGTCAGTTCTTCGACTTTCTGATGATTACGGTAGGTCTTTCCGGTCGGTACCAGGCAAAGAAAAAAAAAGAAAAAAAAAAAAGAGGAAAAAAAAAAAAAAAAAAAAAAAAAAAAAAACAGAGATGCCAGCGAGGTGTGGTCTCAACTTCAAATGAAATTTCTAGGATTTTTCGAGACCGGCCACATAAAACCACGTACGACGAAATAGTCCCGCGAAGACTGAGAAATAGGACTTTTTCACCATCCGCGAAAACAGGTAGGCACCGTTGTCTTTAGACAATAGAGGCATGTAATATAAGGTCTCTCTCAAACTCTCAGAAACTTTTCCAAAATTAATCAATTTGTCACTTACATCTTGTAGATGTGTGTATGAGATGGATTGATATCCATTCCCCTTATTTCTTGCCAAGAATACTGGTGTGTTGTCGCCCCACAAGATATTATCCTTTTCATCTAGATATATCGAGTGTTTTTCATCATAGTTCACAAGGTCAAGCGATCTTTTTTTAATTTTGTGTCGGTGTTTACTCGGATTCTTATTGTATACTATTTCCTCCATGCGTTCCAATCCATCAGCTAGGAGTCACCCAATCATAGGATACGAAAAAGTTGAAGTATGTAATTAGCTCAAAGAGATAAGAGATTCAGAATAAGGCAGTGGTTATTTGCAGTGCTCCCGTTCGTCCGTGTACGGTCCGTTTTGCTCTCATGGTCGAGATTGTAAATAGACCGTTTTTCTTCTGAAAGATAACCCATCCTCATAATGCCCCGATGGCGAAAAGCAGAAAGAAATTTTTGAAGGAGAAATTTTCGGGATTGTCCGTTTCAGTCCGTAGGTAACACGGGCTCGAAACGGGAGTACTGTAGATACCCACTTGCTTCAGAATAATATGATCTAAACTAGAGGGTGTACTCACCATTTTTCATATTATTTGAGAAGTGCGACCGAATATCTACTTCGGAAAATTTCCTCTGCATCTGAAAATTCATCATTTAGACTGGAGGGTCCAAGTTCTCTATATGTCTTTCATATTCTAGATATTATGTGCAAGGAGAGAAAGAAAGGGAGTCGAATGTCAGGATTTAACTGTGTTTCGTTTGTCGAAAACTGTGGCACCAATGTTTGCAAGATTCAGCGTAGTTTTAATCGGAATCATGGCAGCATGATATGGCCCATGTGAGAGGGGCTGTTTCATCTGATCGAAGAAAATTTGCATTAATCATTCATTGGTACTGAGTAAGTACTCTTCCCTAATGAGGCTGCAGTGCAATTATTTACGTCGTATAATATCGTAAGATCTAGTATTTATGAATCGGTCTACTAATGTGTAGAAAATCTTCATATTTTCAATATATTCGCCAAGGCGTGAATGCGAAGGTCTACGACACAAATTTTGGACTTGCAAAAGATTATCGAACCTTTTCAGAATATATACAAGCGTTTTAATAAAATAGGCTATGATTTTCTAGCACTTTGCGGTGTCACAATCAGGCAATTTCTCCATAGACTTGCCCATTCTGTTATGAAGAGTTGTTTGAATATCACCGGCGGACTGTGAAGAACTCCTTGATCTGTTTCGTATTCTGTGTGTGTGTTTCCACGCGCATTGGATGCGTGGCTGAGCGTACCTCCACCCATGGTGTTGACATACGCTCAACCAGCGCATCAGAAACTACCAACCACAGATTTCACCTCAGTCATGGGGACCTACCAGTTTAAAATAGGTTCCAGTCCAAACCACCGGGACCGCCATGAAAAGCGCATGGAGGAACATCTCAGTGGTGCCGATTGGGAATCGAACCCTGGCCTACCGCGTGGCGGCATAAAGACGACTGCGGCCTCAAATCATCAATGTCTAGGTAGAATCTTTGTTCTTACAACGATTCTCCCTAGATTCTTATTGGGTAAACATTGCAATCTTTTTTCAGAGGTTTTTTCTCCCTCTCAATTTCATATTTGCCTAAAATCTCCGCCGGAGTACTCGGGATATTTTATAACGATTATAGTAGTGATCACAAATACTCCCGGCAGTACTGATCCATCTCTTGCGATAAGCTAGATTTTGGCGTCAGTCCCGGTCTATAAGAAACCACTTAATGTTTCAAACCTCATACCCGATGTAAAAACACTCGTAATCTCGAAATTTGAAATTAGCTTTCTCAACTCTTTTCCATAGACAAAGTCACTAATTGCCCGCTCAAAAGAGAACCCTCGTCCTTTATCTACCGAGTCTTCCATCTCTGACGGGAAATTATGCCTTTTACAAATCATTCTATGGAAAAAGTCACTATGAGAATCCAGTCTTACCTGCTGCTCTAAACCCAAAGAGATGGTATAAGTCCAGAATATTGAAAGGTACCAAAACATGATGTTTCCGAGTTATTATGAGCCAGTTATTATGAGTTATTATGAGTTATATTGAGAGACAGATATTTCTGACCCTCCTCAGTAGATGCGTGTACCTGAAAAAAATTAATGATCGATACAGTCGAAAACTATCTTATGGATTTCGTCATCCTTAGCCATACGTGTTCGTATCCTTACTTTTCACACGCTCTCATCAGAGTTTGGGTTCGATAAGAAACTTAGAACTAGTCCACGACTTGGTTCAGTAAACGAATGTATAGATACATTATTAGAGTCCTTATTGCATAAGTATCTAATCCCTCAAAATCCCTAAATAATGATAAGCAGCCCCAAATGATGGTGCAATTTTTTAATGAGTCAGTACCCAGCTACTCATCTGAAACCAGCCCTATAGTTTAGCCCTAAACGAATCATCAACTGGGTTAAAATGTCACTCGAGCTGGAGATGTGCAAATCGTTAAATTTTTTGGGTCAATCGTGTGAAGGTCGGTAGGGATCATCGTTTGATCTACTATTAGTCATATTGTCTGCTACCATGCGAGCATCAAAATGAAGGGGCATAGACAAGAATTCATTTTCTGAAGCGAAGGATCAATCTGTCAGCACCAATGGCCACCGAATACATCCAAAAGTCAATGAGAAGTTTTACTGAAACTGTTCTTGAGTTGTAACTGAAGATTTGAGCTGAAATTATTCCGGCTGTCAAATTTCTTGTCTTACAAAAAACTTGAACTCTGTGAGGCTAAAGAGGATAGAATTGCATTATTTTCCAATTTTTGAATTGAAAACGAGTTTTCAAAGGAATAGAGATAGAATACCTAGGAATCGTTCTGGGGGGAAAAATTCTGCGCAGAATGAGAGCTACTGGATATCGACTCTGGGTTTGAACAGAGTAATACCCGTTTTAGGTAAATCGAGAAGGGGAATCGCGCATCCTTTCTGTCTTTATAATTTTCACGGGTTAGCATTGGGCCGCGTAAATTTGGAACTACACCAATAAACATTTTCTCTGTCGATTGAGTATCGAAGTAACTCATGAAACCTCCGTTGATGAAGCTTTAGATTTGCAACTCAAAAACCTACTCGAAGCGTAAAAAGGTCAAACAGGTACGTTTTCGGCTATGAATGTCAAATGGAAAATGAAGATATCCTCTGGTTCGCTCTACTGAATGCATTAATCAGTTACTGTTCATGGACAGTAACTGATTGATGCCGTTACGGTGTCGCTATCCAAATTTCCTTTAGTAATAATACATTCACACATAACTTGGAAGCGATACCGCTCACTTCTAACTCAGGATCCTTGACAAAAATCTGTGGACCCGGACATATGTTATAGACAATGAGGTTGAAAAACTTTCGGAATTAGATTAAGACCACGATGATAAATAGTTTCCAATTGTATCACTTACACTTTATTATCTGAATATTCCTCTCTGGAAGAATAGCGCTAATGTACACGTCTGGTTGTCTACTCTCAGACTCATATACTAGCGTAGAAAAAGTTTAGCCACATGGACTCATACATGACTTGGAATGTTTGAAGAATGAGTGCTTAGTCTATATCAATCATTACTATCATGGCCTGATTTCCAGAGATAGAGTGGCCCCCACTCGATTTCCAGAAATCAGTCCATGACTTAGACCAATAAAATTTTTGACTATCAAAAAAAGTCATAGATTATGGTAATCATGTGAATCAACGATCCAGATGGAGTTCAAAGTCAATCAACGATGTAAAAATCAATACCGGATGAATGGAGAATGATTATTCAGTACAAGAAGCATATAGGCCACATTCTTTTGGGATTAGTTGCGTGATATTACCAGCTGTATTCGAGACATCACTCGATATCTCTTACTCAAGACCACTAATGCACATCACTTCCATTCTGTTGAGCATTTTGTTCATACCAAGTCTCGTGTGTTCTTAAATGGTAACACGATACTCATATACGATGAACTCAAAAGACGAATAGAGCGCTTTACCTCTGAAGTCGTGATACCACAAAAGTGAGTTTAATTGAGTCTTTCTCAATACACGCGATAGAGATTAAGCTATATCATCCGTCATCACTATGTGCGTCATCGCATTTAGTTTTGAATGCATTCGCAACCATCTGTGATGAAAGGGATTTATACAGAAACCCCGAAGAGACACTCTTAACTCCTAAAACGAATACGTTAGTCTGGGAAAAATCGTTTTTGATTCGTTCTTCCACTCTACTCAACTCTCTGAATGTTGCCGGATCCGATTCGAAATTTATAAACTCCATGAAGATGACCTTCCGCGAGGAGTTTTTCAAGCGTGACTTAATACACTGGAACAACAGAATTATCAATGAAGGCCTCGCAATACAGCCGGTCGACATAAATCAGCCTCAAGGACAGTTAAACCTCAAAAGTAACCGATGACTTATTTTTTTAGTTAATTAATTGATCATTATACATGTGAATCAACCCAATACTTCCTTTATTCAGTGTCGCTGGCGTTGCTCCTGGTTTCAAATTACTCATTTCGCTTCCGTTACTTGGCGTTTGGCAATTCATCAATCAGATTGTGGAAGCACAACTCCATGAAAATTCTTAATGAGCTCAGTTATGTAATAAGCTAAGTGGAAATGCAGTGGTATGTCGATTGTTTTTCGTTATTATTCTTAGAGTCCTAATGTATTGCGTTTAGATGTAAGGAAACTTGTATATACTTGTAACATTTTTCGATCACACCAGACGGGGTTCTACCCCAAGGTGTAATAAAGTTCATACATACATACTTACATACAGTATTTTGAGAGATAGCAAGAGAATATCAAGTCAACGCTTTGGTTTCACAGATGCGAAACTTATTCAAGTTCTATCAGGTATTTCCCTCTAGAAAACTTTTTGTTGCTTCAAGTCATCATTGAACTAGATGAGATCAGATTCATACATTCTGTTTAAAAAATAATTTGGCGAATTGTGTTACAAGGGGAGTATATAATGTGACATTCTTATGCGTCGTTTATTTCAATCGAGATATACTATTCATATGATTGCTGTTCGATACTATTCCAACACTAAATAGCTTATCGAACAAAAACTTCTTTCTGCCATCCTAAATTTTGTTTTTTTCTCCCCCAGATACCATTTGTTGGAACACTCAGCCGAATAGGGCTCGAGAATAGGGCATGGAACGGCTTGAAAAAAGAAAAAATCCATCGGAACGTATTTTAGTGAGTCATTTCTTGACTACGGGAAACCCCGTGGGTTGTAATAACGAAGTAGGCGCGAGCAAAGATGTTGAAATACGATATTTTCAATAAAATATTCTAAAGCTAAATATCCAACTTTTGGGAAGTTTCTCTTACTTTTAGAGATAGTTTCTTTCAAGTCCACATTTTTAGATAGCTCCTCTCAACGCTTACGTTTCTGAATAGTTCCTTTTGAATCTCACGTTTTTAAACTGGTTCTTTATAAGTCTTACGTTTTTGGATAATTTTTTTCAACTCTCACACTTTTGGACGCTTTTGTTTTACCGAATTTGTCTTGATAGTTCCTTCTGAAATTAATAATTTTAGGATAGTTCTTCTTAACTCTCACTCTTTTGGATAGTTCCTTTTTACCATTAAATTTTCAATAGTTTTTTTTTCACTTTGGATCATTGATATGTGAATAATTCCCCCGAACCTTTAATACTTGACTTCTTCTCGCACTGAGGACACGAAATGCTTAATTCCTAGGTATTGCATGGCACATATATCCTCGTATATACTAGAGATAGCTTTTCTAATTCTATATAACAAATATAATGAAAAAAACATCGCCAAGTCAATTATCCTTATCAGTGTTTCGCACAAAGAGAAGAACTTTGTCGTCAAAAAGGGATTTTTGACAACCTTGGACAACAATTTGCGGATCCTCAACGTCAAATCTGAAAAACCACTGGTTGTTATTCGATTCAACATAAACTCAAGTGAAGTGCGGTCTTTCACCCACATAAATGCTCCCTCGAAAAACCGGCAATGACGGAGTTTCTGTAACAGTTTACATATGTTGAAATGGTATCTTACGCCATGGAGTCCAATATATCAAGAGTAACCTGATCCTTTTATCGTCCCTTGCAATTCGGATTCCGTCGGTCTGTTGTCAGTTTCAGTGATGAAAGCTGTCTGAGTATACTGTTTTGCCGTCGGAATCCAGGGTGGAAGAATACTCGGGGAGATTTGTCCTGAGAGAAAAAAATCCGCGGGAGATTTTGTTCTGTTGAGAAAAAAAACCGGGGAGTTTTTCCTTATGGGAAAAATGTATGGGGAGCTATGACTCCCTCTCATTTTGAGACTTATATACGTGAGAAAACTATAGGAGACTCATTTCGATAATTTGCAAATGGTCTCATAGATTCAATTTCGCAAATATATAGGAGGCCTTTCGTAAGTGAGACAAATTTAAACAAAACTAGCTCACCTAAGTTAGGATCATTAATTCACTAAATTTAATTTAGCAAATGAATTTTAGTGTCCAAATGGAATGGAATCAGTTCTTGGAAAAAATGAAAATATCTGTCCAAATTCTGTTAGCAAACACATTTGGCATTCCTCATAAACTGATATTTGCCTCTCAAGCATCTACACAGTGAAGCTAATCACAAGTCCGGGCTCAAGTGTCTTATAAATCAGTCTAGTATTCTCTCATAAATCAGTCTACACATAATACATCTAAGAACTAACTCCTTAGAACGCCAAAGTCGTTATGAAATTCACTTACAGCTCTTTGAATGATAGATGGATTACTCAATTCATCGTGTTTTCGAAGGCTTGTTTGCATTTGGTTTCAAATGCATTTGCCCTCCAACATCTTAAACCGAGATCTCGGAAAGACGATGAAACAAAACTAGAAGAGGCCCACGCGAGGGTCTACGTATGTGGAAGAAACGTCAACTTTCAAACCAAGTTTGTTGAAAAATTTTAAGAAATACAACATAATTTTCCACCATTCTTCAGGAAAGGTACTACGCGAATCCGATAATTGTTTTATTTAAAGAACCAATAATTCTATTTGTATCCAGAAGAAGATGAGCGACACCAATAAGTAATACTCGATCGGGAACGATTATCCAAGCTCAGAATGTATGCATTTCTGTAGTTTATCTCTGTGAGCGCATATTATTCTACGATCATTTTTATCGAGATCAGCTGCAACTGCAAAATCATTTTACAGTCATACGGTCTATCAATCGTCTCAAATACGTCAACTCACGACTGGCAACTTGTTTGCAGAATCTGGAAGGCAAGATTTCGAACTAGGTTTCATCAAAATCCGCAAATGTTGAATGTACGATCAGAATATATCTTGATGAAATTCAGTCACATTTTCTTGAGCAATGAATTGATACGAAAATAATTGAAAATTGATTTCGTACTTTATGATCATTTCTGACTGATACCAGTGCTGGTTGATAGATTTTGTTATGCTGAGCTTTCAACGGCTGTTGTCCAAAAAATTTTAGCTACGATTTCTTCTGAAAATGAGACTGAAACACTGAAGGGAAAGATTAAAAAAAATCAGGATATCTCTTGTACGCCAGATCGATCTGATTTTTTTGACTACTCGGAAGGTGGTATAACATAGACAGAATGTGCACAGCAAACTCACAAAATTCACTGGAGCTTGCTCATCTCAAATATTCATCAGCATACAACTCCTCTCAATTTATTCAATTCAAAGTTTTCCGAGCTCAACTCATGCATTATCAATACCAGTTTTCAACTCAAAATCAAGACTGGGAAAGACGATTAGAAAATACAGTTTTTCGTGATGATCGGGTGGTAATCGATGATTTGGATAGAAAAAAATCTTACAGATATTTATCGCAATAATTTATTCACAAAAATATGAATTTAATTACAATCTAATAGAATGAGAGTCAATCGTTCTGAATTCTTCCATAAAACAAGAACAATTGTCAATAACCATTTTTCGAGATGTAATATAAAATGATTGACAACGGAACTACAGCACGTTTCCATGATGAATTCCATATTGCAATGGATTGGATTGATAATTCATCAAACCAGAATCGCTTGATTGTTTAATATAACAATTCAGCGATCAGAACGATTCTCTTAGCTGAGATATGGGACTCTACTCTCAACGTTCATAAGAGGAACCATACAGACTCATTTGAGTCACTCATGTATAATTCTTCGATCGCATAACGTTCAATACATCAAACCCACATATTTTATGTGTTTACAAACTTTGAAACCGACTAATTTCAAGTATAAAAACACAGGTAACAGACAATATCATGTCTCAACATTCATTTTCCGTTTTCACGTCGCAATATTTTACATGTATGTACATAATACGAAGTTTTGCAGTATCAAGTACGCAAGACAAGACCGACATCGTAGTCCCCAATCTATACGAGTCATCATTCATCCCATGGCCGCGAGTGATTACTCCATCAGGTGCCGGAGAACAAAGTCAGCAAATTCATTATTCTGCTCCACAATTTTACAGTAAGGCAGTATGGTAATATGGCTCTGTAAAATTTTGAGATAAAATTTTGATCTCTACGGTGGCAAGAAAATCGTCATTATGACAAATTTCAATATCTGTACCAAGAAATATAAGGCTTTTTATAGTTCTGTATGTACAATAGACTTCTCTGAGAGAGCTCCATTTAATAATTTGAAAACCTAATGGATTTTGTTATCTAATTTTCTTACTATCTTGAAACATTGGTTGAAGATGGTAATAGAGATGATTTTTGGATATCAAGAGTCATTCCCAAGAGAGGATGTCTAGATCATAAATAATTTCACATATCTACGTGATTAAGAAGAATTCTTCTGTGGTCCAAGATACGTATAACTAGTCTGTAGACATCATAAGAACCTGATTCGAAGAAGTTGTCGCGCTAAAATTGAATTTCATTTTATTTAAAAGATACTAAAGAATCCACCGAAAAAATTCATTCTATCAATATAACGTCAAAACTTTGATAGATATGTGCATTATGTTCTCCATCGGCTCGCAATCCACCCTCTAAATCCGCTTACTCCGAACTTTCCGTGGGTCAATGTTTGGCCAAACAAGTTTCAACATTTCATTTTTTTTTTTTCAAGGTTTCAACCGTGTTTCAGGTTTCCCTCGTAATTATTCGCGTGGCAAATGCTAAACTAACAAGGGATATGTATAAATCGCGTGAAACGTCATTTGATAGAGATGACACATAGTCTCTTTTACAAGTCACTGAATTTAGTAAGATCTAGAGAAAATAAATAAATAATAACAAAATGCGTACTATTACATTACGCACTGCGCACCTAGAACAATACACGAGAATCAACACGGCAATTTCGTCTCCATCGCTCCGGACAGATCTTAGGCAATGCAAATATATTTAGTTCTGCAGTGCAGCAAATTATTTGCTGATTGGATATATTTTTGGAAATGCACTGATAAACCAAATTCATTCGCTCAAAAATGACAAGCAAGATTTCCTTCTTTTTCGTGAAGAGTTTGAACAGTGCAAGGACTCATCTCTGATCACAGCAGATCAATTATTCAGTTATTCTCATCTCTAACTTAGTTCTGGTGAACGTTTTTCTTGGCCAGCTTCGTCATATTTCAAGCAAAACCTCTGCAAGTTCTGCGGCAGCTATCATAATTCGGCCGGTGGAAAAAAAGCAAGTTTTATCATTCGTCAAGTTTTGTGGTGATATCGAAAATAGAACTTTGGTCGAATATATGTCCCATATATCTCCAGAACAGTCCACTGCATACAAATATCACAAACCTTTGTCTTGGACAAAGGTAGGTCCACCTTAAGGAAACATCGTTCCGAAAAGAATTCTCTGCAAGGTAGGCAATGAATGCCGGTTCAATAAACCGAATTCAAGCGAATATCAACATAGACAAGATGAGTTCCTATGCTCTACAATCTGAATTTTGGCAGATAGAGGCCGGAACAGCAAGTGCCTAGCGGACCTGAATATATGCTTTTCGACATGTCAAAATCTGACGAAAACATCAGTGCTTTGGTATGACCTTGTCATCAACATGGAATTCCAATATTGAAAATTTTGAAATATTTTCTGGAGAATTGTGATGGCAAAAAATTCAAGACTCAGCAAAATTTTATAAAAAAAAAGAAACAAAGAAAATAGACGCATAGTCAGTGAGTCGAAAAAGGACATTGAATACCTTCAGATGGGTCATTGAATTGATTATGAAAATCATCAAATCAATTTTTCAAAGAGTAATTGGAATGAGATATCTACAAACAAATCAAAAATTGACGACTAGCCTTGTAAGGGAACCGCCTCAATTATAATGATAAGTGGTTCAATTATCAAGTCCGCTCAAGAGTCATTGACAAAATTAGACTTCAGTCTTGTGACGAGTTCACGGTCCGATACTTGCGGGAACATCATCTTGTTTCGCGGCCTCACTGGATTCATTTTCGAGAACCCCAGCGTTGGCTGATCTTGTTGTATTATCAACTTGAGAAACTGCTGATGGGTCTTTTTCTTCCAATGTCACATCATCTTCGCTATTTGATGCAGACCAGTTCATTAAAGGAGATGATGATCTCGACGAAGATGAATCAATCAAGACAATGTTAATTTTATACCCATACTTTCCGGGGAAGATTGAACTGAGATATTCGGCATCGGGCATATCAACATCAATGTCATCAACAGTTCCATCGACTTCTGCTTTGCTTTTGTCTTGGGAATACGGAATTGTTTCAAGTTCCTTGCCAGAGGCTGATGCTCGTTTAGAAGAGCCAGTTGGAGGACCACTAGAACTTCCAGAAGAGACATTGAGCACCTGAAAAAATTATGGATGGTTAAAACCTCTCGTAGTATACAAATTTGATTTTTATATTTGCTAAAAAATATTCGGGAATCCCCCGGCGATAGTTAGAACAACCCAAAAGAAGTGGAAAGAGTGAGATTTTTTCGTCAAATCGAGAAAATGAGCGCCATCACTACGATTATTGCAAAAACGTTCCTGGAAAATATGATCTTTGGCAATAGATGCGTTAAGTAAATTAGTGAGGTGTTATGTTGAAATTAATTGGCTCTAAGATTTTGTAACAAACTGGAAAAGAAATTATTCCAATATTAAGTGACTCTGAAATTTAAACGTTCGCAGGTGGGGAATAGCGAATAATTTAGATCAATTTTGCAAAGCTATGGATTACATTCATTATTCTGCTATATCGTTTGTCTTGTTATAAGACATATCTTTCGACTCTTTTTCGTCTCAAAAGGTGCTTTATGAACGAAATATTGGGAGAAGGCCTGGCATTTTTTCAAGGATAATATAAAGGTTGAAAACTATTCAGTTAATTTTGCCAAATTTTGGACAAAAGTGAAATGTTCTTTTGGGATTTTCATCGAGATAAAAGGTATGTCTCATTTTTGAAAACATCTTGTATTTGAGCTGTTTCTTGGAAATTTGTGAAACCGAGGATTTGTTCAAAAGAACTTACAGTTGGGTAAGTCTAATATAAAAGAAAATAAGTCTCCGATGATCTGAGATTATTTTCTTATTTTGCACAGGGAAAATCAGAAAAAACCTGAATAATTTGTCAACGCAAGAAACACATTGAATCACAAATGGAGGCCAAAGATCGAACGGCTAGAGAGGAGAAAACGGAGAGCAGAAATTTTCCAGAAATCTAATTCTGATTTTTGACATCATTTTCCACCTAAGGGACACATTCTATAAAGCAGAAATATGTTTCTGAGTCAGGAAGATCTTTTTCCTGAATGGTTGAAAACAGGGTAAACACGATATGATAGTGCAAACACATCAGCAAGATTGCCGGAACAATACTGCTGTCCAGAATGAAAAGAACGCGAGTACAGTGGACTCAACATTAAGAAAAGCGCAAAAAACTTTTGTGCGTTCTTCATCTGCCTTAGTTTGTTGGAATATGGATTTAATTTTGAAGCACTTCAAACTCTCGCAGATTTTTCTGCTTTGTATAGTTAAATATGAGTGTGACAGGGATTATTCCAAACTCTGATGTTACGGCAGTTAAGAAATGATTCATTTTTGTTGAGCTCTAATTTCCTTTGTTGACTTTCATGATATTTTCCAAGTATTTTTATTATTGTATGTGGATGAAGATCAATACATCAAGTGCAAGTGTTCACTAGTTTTGTAGAAAGCTCTTATCGACCGTTGATTCAATAGTAAATAAGTAAATAAATGAATGAAAACTTTTTCAGGCTATCTAACGATATGAAAAACTCATTTTCGACAAAATAGGATTTGCGTCCTTTTTGCTTTGGATGGCAGAATAATCAGCCTCTCCCAGGAGAGAGGATGAATTGAATCAAAAAGATCTTCATCAAGACTAGAGTGCGGAATGTAGCTAGCTGCTTGTACCAACTGATCACAGACGAATCAGTTAAATTCATTCGAAACAATCCAGAAAACTGAGTGTAAGTTATCAGAAAGAGTAAGTTACCTACAATCGTAAGTTCTGGAGATTGCTCTATGCCAAATCAAATATCAAGATAATGAATAGTAAACCTGTAACTGGATTTTAGATTTTGAATTTAGTGAACAATCGTTATTGCTGATTCCATCTCAATGAGGATCCGTAATCGTTTTCAGAATTGATAACAAGATGTGAATGATCATCATCAAATACAGAGGAGGCACCTGAATGAAACCAAATTTCGTGAAAATGCAGAGTAGAATCCTCCATAAAATTAAGAAAAATATAAAATGAATGGAATCCAAGGGGCATCGTATTTCAGAACAATTGTTGGGTTCAAATTCAAAAGGACGAACTAGCACAAACTTTGGAATTTGTTTTCACACCACCCACTCAAACAAGGGGGAGGGGGGGCTGTCTGTCCATTGAAGAGTTGCACAAGCTGTCACTCACAGAATCTAGTCAAGATAATTCATGATAATAATGAAAAATTCCTCAACTGAGTATCTCTCTTGCAAAATTTTCGGCCATTTCTCATAAAAAGTCGAAAGGCAGATTCAAGGGTCTCTTTTAGATACAAATTTTCTACTCAAATCCAACATGTGCAAAAGCAAGCGATCATCTTGCAGTGAAAGTTCTCATCGAATTATGCATCATGCACCAGCTTTTTGAAAGGCAGGCTTTGTTATCATAACAAAGTTTAAGCTTTGCAAAAAGTTGCTCCATCGAAATTGTTGTAGGAATTTCCATTTGATTTTGGCATCAGGAGAACTCGAAGAGATGCTAAACAATTTATGGATATTTAATTACTTCGGGTTCTTGCTGGTTTGGCAGCTGCCCTTCTCTTTTTCCTTGGTCTTCAATTTGTTTCTCTCGCTCCTCTTCATTTTTCGGTGACTCAAGATCTATGATATCTGGAACACGTGGGGGGCTCTCTGGAATGTATACGCAATCTGGCGAATTTTCCTTGCTACGTTCGACCCGAATTTCTTCATCACACATGACCTCGACTGTAATAAAGTTGTTACTGTTGGAATCGCCAGGGATGGTTTCTCTTCAGCAACTCGGGATCTAGCAGCGAAACTGCATGTTTGGTCATGGACTTCTTACCTTCAACCAATCGTCTGTTGAGTAATAAGATTTGACGAATTAATCATTAACATGATATTGATGTGTGAAATGTAAGTATAATACATACTATAATCGTAGTATTTGACTCAAAAGAACAGTCACTTAAGCATTCAAAATTTAAGAAATTGAACAAGCACGATTCTGAGGGTACCAAAATACATGGTAAGAGTAAAAAAGAGGCGAGACAAAAAATTTTCTGTTGAGGTTCTTCTAACAACTCCCCCGAACAGAGTTAAAATACGCTGCTAAAAGATATTAGCAGAATGCTTTCTCTTCTCACTGGATTTCATCGAAATGCCACATCCGACTGATTTCACCACCTTGTTTGTTG
>JAPYYZ010002004.1:0-13937 GCA_030522705.1 Eretmocerus eremicus | reverse complement strand
CAGGCAACCGCCTGAGTGTCCGCGGGAGACCAGAGATGGAACGGGAAGAAGACCGAAGAGCACCCTCAAGAAGAAGAAAGAATGAAGAGATTGACGACAACCGTGACGTAACGTAACGAGACGGGCAACCGAGAGAGCGCACCGTTGCGCGAGACGATCCACCCAATGGGAAGTCATGCCAAAGCGGTCCCCCGTTGGGCTGGCGAGTCGGAGAGGCGGTTTTTTCAGCCAGTATACCGTAAGACCCGGGAGTCTGGCATCCCCGAATAGCCGGCCATTCGGCAAAGCATAACAGCGTTTCCCATCTTTCTATAAACAAGAAAAAGAAGAGAGAGAGAGAGAGAGAGAGAGAGAGAGAGAGAAGGAAGGCGAGAGAGAATATGCGAGACAATAGTCAAAGTATTCACGGATGACGCAGAGCATCGTTGTATATAAACATCACACTCACCGCATTCATTTCACTAAAATTCCATCGCAAGTGTGAGTGACCGTTTTGACACCCATACCATGCCCATAAATCACGGTATGTGAGATACAAACAAGTTTTTGAAGTGTTTGAGAGCCTATACATGCAAATATTGGAAGAATCTTCGAGTATTCAATTATACTCATGATACCCTACGTACACGCCGATTTCCGTAAGCCTCGCAGTACTTGTACGATGGAGCTATGACGGCGGCGAGGTCGAGATACATATTTTGGGTTGTAAATCACAAATTGCGAGTGATTACCGACCGACCAATTCCTGTGCCACGCGAAAAAGCGTTTTCCGTGATCGAGTCACGCGAACACTTTTTTTCTCTCCCAACTTATCGCAATAAACAAGAATCGAGCACACAAATCAGAATAGACTGAGTTTGTGGGGTCTTACTTGTAAAACAAGATGTCACTCTCAGAATTACGATTTTTCTATCGCCCCGACTACTACCTTGTTAACAAGAGCGATTTCCAAAAAATTGAAGAATGGTGTGACATTCAAACGAATTCGTACTGCTCTGTTTTGTTCAGAGGCACAGTCTCGAGCAAAGAGATTCCAACTTTTCACCACAATATTGATCTTTCTTCGAATTTTCAGAGCGATTGTTCAAGGGCCTCCAAAGCTAGAAGCTAAGGCGTCCATCTGAGAACGCGTGTGACCGCCGAAGAATTGAGTTTTTCCGCATTATTTACCTCTTGGTACTCGTCCGAAGCAAAGCATGCACCTCGGAAGAGTTTTCAGGTGTTGAGAATAAGTCAATGTTCGAAAATTGCCAGTATAAATTGTGTCTCAAAACCTACTATGATGCCTGCAACGTAAAATAGGTCGCAATCACAGGATCGCCCAAATACTGGCTGGGTTATCCAGCCAGTATTTGGCTAGTAACGTCAAAGTTGACGACGTTGCAATCTAGTGTAAGCTAATCTAAGTTGCGAAGCGTGATATGCGAAACGGTAATATGTCCGTGGTGACAAAATTCGTGAGCTCGTACTAAGCAGGAAATTCCCACGTTTTTTTGTGTTGGAAAAATCCTGCTACCCGAGTCGGGTATCCGACTCGGATACCGACTCGGATACCGACTCGGATTTTTAACACATCTACCTCAGTCAGGTATCCGACTCGGGACCCGACTCGGGTCATTTTGCTCTAAGTGAGATCTCACTCCAATTATTCTGAGGCTTATGGTCATGATACAAAAATTATCAATGAAAATCCTGGTGTATCTCATTGTCATCAATTTATTGGGATTTATGATTATTATCAATAGTACGGAAGTGAGTTCTATTGTTATGAAATCATTCCTCATTTTGCAAATCTGGGCTCATCTACACCGTTCTAGTTTGTTGCATTCAGAACTGTATCGAAAACTATTTGGAAATCTCAGGGCTCAACCTCTGAGCAATTTCGTACCTTATACATATTTTTCGACTATGGTGAAACTCCATCTATTCAAGTGCCATTTATTGTGAAGTGGGTCTAATTTTTATAAGCTATTCTGAGTTTGGATCAATATGATGGATTTTGGCGATGATTCCATTTATTCTATTGTTGATTGATCAATCCGGATAAAATTTCACGAGCAACCTTCTGAGATGCTCGCTGACCATCCGTGCCGTTTTCACCGGAACCGTTCAAACAAAATGCAATATCTAACATATAAGATGGTCAACTTATGTAGAATATCACAGAGTGACTTATCCATCAAAGGTCAACAATCTTGCTTTTCACCAGGTTTCAGTACTGCGCGGTTCTTGAGATATTTAAAGGAGGAGATCGAATCTCTATCTTCTTCATCTCCATTCCAAAATTCCGACCATTGATAACTCGATTCACGGACGATAGGGAATTCTAGAAATTAGACGAATCCTGACACGTTGAGAACTTCAACTATGCAGAGTTCCAGGAAATTCCAATTATGAAGGAGTTAGAGAGTGAACGACTTCAATGAAGCAGATGTATCGAGTATCCTTCGTCAATAGTCCTAATGAGATGTTCCGTCTTTTTAGCATGATATGAGGGCTCTAAATTGGAGGAATAATTGTGTAAAACACTCGACTGCGTATTCTTCCTCCTTATTTTCAACCCTCATGTATGGATGAATAGTTCAAAGAAACTGACCCATCTTATTGTGACCGAAATTTTTTTTTTTTACATCTCCAAGTTAGAATGTATTTGACGAAAGGATCTTTTGTCAACTCCTTGCTTTTCACGAGTTCCCTGAAATATTAAAATTTTTGTCAACGTTTGGTCACATCTCTTATCGTTATATTTCTGCAATCCTGAGTTCTTCAAAATGAAAATGAATTCCAGGATTATTATTCCAATCCACTAGAACTTATTTCTCGCCAACTTAGAACCCGTAATTTGTATTTATTTCAACTTGAGGTATGTTACTGCTTGTCAAGGGCAAGATTCGTCATACGCCAAGATCTTGAGGAAAGAATTGATCTGACTGACTGTCCGTCGAGGTGATCAAATCCCCCTTGCAGTTCATGTTACTCCTGAGGCCCTGTACACGTTCGCCTCTAAATCACACCACCCCCCCCCCTCTTCAAGTCCCACGGCAATAGGAGACTCATTCCTGATTTCTTCTGAATTACAGGAATTCTCAGAACTCAACCGCACTCACTCACCAGGTGTGTGCACCAACCACCGATACAGCGGTCTACGTCATCAATGTTATCAGCGCTAGGACACCGGCACGCGCGTTTAGTGTACTTTATATCGCCCTACCATGTTAATGTTAGCTTAATAGCACGATACCTGGGGTCAACTGACGTTGCTTATCATTTTAGTTATATTAGCGGCCGAATAATCCGTACCTATTGTTATTGAAATCAGGGAATGATTACGAAGAGGGCATTTGACCTAGTTTATCACAATCGCGAATTTAACAAGGCTGCCTCTGTTTGGTGATCTTTGTGCTAAGGAATTAATCTGCGTAAGAAAAGCAAACGAGTGCAAACGTACATAAAATACCAAAGCCCCAGAGACCAGCCAACCCGCGGTGATAGAGTACCAGCGCTAGTTGCAAGTTAAAATCTCTCAACGATCCTACACCATGACCTGGAAGTCACGACACTTCCGCACACATGACACTCCCGCGGCCTCAGTCAAAAATTAGCTTTGACCTCTATTGTGCTCGGAAAAACTCCCGAGTTCTGGCGTTCTACACCGGTGAAACAGGAAGAATTCTTTCCCATCGGTGTTACAAACCCGATTGTTATGGCATCAACAAGTCGACATTCACGTTTACCAAAACTTTCACGTTAGTGGCTACGCTCTTCCCTCAATTACTTGTAACTGTGCACAGCCAGGTGCCAGATCTGCGAAAAGCCTAGACATACCGCAAAAGTTTGTCCCATAGAGACCTCCTCGTTGGGCTTGGTGCAAGCACCGACCCCGACGGTTTCGTGCCAATTTTGTACTAAATCGGCGCATACCGCTGACGAATGCTATACATTGAAACGATTGACCGGAAATGGATCAATTAAAGATCCGCAGTCCCGAATAGTTTCCCAAATTTACAACAACCCCAGACACGCTGCAATCGACTGTCAAAGAAAACACAGGAACCCAGAGCAAGAAGCGAGTTATTATTGCAAGAAACCTGGGTATCGCATCGCGGACTGCTCCAAACGACTGCAGAATAACGCCAAAACTCAGGGAAACGGTTAGACTCTCTAAAGCTTGAGCGGATCGGGAGAATAGAAGGAATCACGCACGCTCGGCCCAACTCAATTGAACACCCTGCTTGGGGAATTGCTGCCTTTGGCATCAGAAATTCGAGAGATTCTCGCCTCACTTGAAACTCCAATTCAACGAGGCGAATAAGCCATGTATATTTTTACTCGATAGCGGGTCCGAAGCCGGGAAAATTCGTAAACCACTACACTGGCCTACACAAAGTCCTAGAAGCATTCTATAACTATAATGTCAAAATACAATACGAGAACTCCAGCAAAACAGCACACTCAAATCGCGTCCGCATATCCCACATCACACACGAACCAGAAAAACCACCACACACTACATCCATCAGAAAAGCGTGTAGATGCGTACCAGGAATGTCTTTGGCTAGTTTTTATAAATATCATCAAAAAAATTGACCATATTACCACGAATACGAGAAGAGATTGCCGCCATTCAAGTAGTTTCCCCTGTTACAGCTATAGTGCTGCCCTTTTAGATATTGACAACCGTCGGACTGGCCGTGACTCACGCGAAGAACTTTGTCATTTATCTGACCCCAGATCATATTTTCTATATCACTACCAAGTAAGAACCGTTTTGATATCATGGTATGGTAGAGGCCATATACCTTTCGGAACAGTCCCTCAGATTCGTGACAAACTATAATGAATTTTGAGGACATTGTCCAGGTCTGTAAAACGAAGGGGGAGTCTTTGACTTGCATATTGAGAAACCCAAACTATTTAAAAATATCTTATGCTTAGCATTGAATTGACCAGACTCATGTTCCCTCAGTCAGAAGGAGTATCAGCTTGGGAAAGGCATACTGCGACTTCTCATCACTAAAACATCCAATTTTTGTTTCTAATCAAAATCATACTAGCCATTGATTTCATCGCAATGAATTGTAATTCGGAAAACTATCATCATCTTGATAACGTAGACTACGGCACGGATAAAATCAATTGTCCTGTATGAACAGAACTCCAGGATTACTCTAATACCAAACGTATCCATTCATATGTCATGCATACGTCTATACGTAATACAGCAGTAATGAAGCAAATTTTCGAGAATCGTGCGGCGCCAATACCCTGGAGTCATGGCTGGTCTCGCAAGGTAATGTCATCAATACTCTGGCCTTGGGTCGTACATTGTTCCTATTGGCATATGTGTACATTCAGATGTTACAATGAGAGCAGGAGACAGAAGTGAGTTATAGAGCTCTACTTTACCATGCGGCTACATGGCGCGAGATGTGAATGTGTGAGATGATCGAGACGAGACGAACGCGCGCCGAGCCGCGCTAAAGCAGATCGGAAGAGGACGTTGGAAAGGAAAGATGTAGAGGAGCAGGACCATTTGAATCAAGTATAGAATGAATAGTATATAGTTGAACTGGCATTGTTCGTTGCGTTGAAATCCACAGATCCACGGAGAATACTTCTATATTACCAATAGTTCCGACGCTCTTGAACATTTATGTACGACGAGTCGGAGAGAATGTTACCACTGTAGAAACATACATTCTCTCATCTCACTACGAATCTGAAATCATGGCATTCATCTCCAGAATTATATTGACACCGCGAATTTCATGTCTTTGTTTCAACACCCAAACTCATCTCATTTCTCAGGAGTTTGACGATGGACCGCCAATTCTTTATCATGCAAAAAACGTATATAATGGAATGCACATGATCATCAGAGGACTTTCTGTGCCATCGCCTTATATTTAGATGATACTTGCCCTATCTTCATCTCAACCTCAAACCATCTCCCTTGAATTAACGCAAGATTCATCAAACATCCATATCATCGCAAAAAAAAGTCGAAAAACCCTCACTAAAGTCCCTTTGAATCAATGTGTTACAGAGAAAAAAAATCTCACAATCCCCATGGTCTGTAACGGAAATGATGGAGCCCCATATTTTTGTTGTTTTTCCCGAACACTGCAGCGATGATTGGCTATGATTACGGACCTCGGTCTCCCTGATATGACGACTCATCTCCATTAAACATCAACTAACAAGACATCCCCATTGGAGAAGTCAGGGTGGATTAGGAATCAGTGAATTGTACGAGACTGGAACCATACTACACAAGATAGATGCCACGAGCACTACATAGAAACTTGATGTTATGATCAAAATTCAATCGCATCACTGATGGATATGTCCGAGAATCAGTTACGGTTTGAATCGTGCCGGAGCCATCATACTTTCTGATACTCAAGCCATGAACGGATGGGGAACTCATGGCCTATGGCATTCAGGTTGATAATCGGATTTGATAACCGCAGAGACCACTGTAAGAGTACATGCTGACGCTTTCTTTTAGATAGAACCAGTGCCTCTTTGATTCAGATCTCAATTCGTTGAACAAAAAAAAACAGATTTTACTGGGTACCGGGACGATCTGTACTTTAACCTGTGGAAGCTGTCTAGATGTCGTGAGAGGGCAGACATATTAGAAACCCCTTTCCCAGGATCCACACGGTCACAATAGGTATAGTGAGTTGTATGAAAGTATGCTATTGAAATGTTGGATTCTCAGATATGAAAGAAATCATTCAAATACAGCATCTTGAATAACTTTTTGTGACCAACGAAGGCCCGAAGAAGCATGTATTTATATGGATAGTGCAAACAGCACATCTCCGTTCAGCAAGTTAAAGGTACTGAAAGATTCATCCAGTTATTACTATATTAGTTATTATACTAATTAGTTATTACTACATTAGTTTACAAAAGAATGAATTAACTCTAACGGGAATTTTAAAGTGTAAAGTGAAAATCATGCGAATTACGGAGCGATGTGGTTGGTTTGATCATAATTCTGGTGTGTTGTATGGAAGTGCAAATAGTTCCGTATATGAGTTAAGTGCACAAACATGTATGGACATGCATCGAACTGGAATTTTAGTACACTCTGGTGCTAAAACTGTTACTGGATTGTAAGTAGATGGACGCCCTACCACGAATCCGGTACTGATTGCTGAGGTCGTGGACACGGACAAGGACACTGTCAGGGTGCCGACTACGCTGACCCTTACAATTCCTAGTCTAACGTCTATGTGCAAGGAACAATCACCGTCACCTTAACCTCCCGAACCGCGAGAGTAGAATTAGACAAAAACCAGATTGTGCTAAAGTCTGGTACGACCTGTCCGTTGACCGATGGAAGCTGCCTGGACATGGTGGGAGGGCACTCATACTGGAAACCCCTCCCTCATGACTCATGTGGTTTCGATCGTTATGGTATATTATATGAAGGAAATGTTATTAAATTCTATGATAGTACAATTAGAGACGGAGAAGCTATCTACACTGTAACTTCAGATCAAATTACATTTTCCCTTGCGGCAAGAGTCACAGAAACCGTGTGTGGTTACAGAGTAATAAGGACGGAGCATCTCCGTCTAATATTTGAAACAAAGAAGGGCGAAGGATTCGCCGAACGGAAATCGGTCTACCCTTTGGAGATGGACTTTTTTGCCTACGTCAATTCTAAATTCGTCTTCGAAGAGAAATGGTCAAGATCTCAATTTTGAACCTTTTATCGGGACGTTCTGACCAGCCGATGTAATATCGAACGCCAAATCCTCAAAAATGCATTATCCATCGCTGTGCAGTCTCCGGATGAGTTCGTATACAACCTGATGAAAAAGCCAGGATATATGGCCCTCGTGTCTGGAGAAGTAGTGGATGCTATCAAATGCATATCTATCGAAGTCAAAGTCGAACATGGAACAACCTGTTACGCAGATCTGCAGGTGTCCGACAAAAATGAAACCCTATTCCTGCAACCCAAAACGCATATCCTTAAGACCAAAGGATCTCAAATATTCTGCAACACCCTTCTTCCCGCTTACTACTTCGTAGGCGACCAGTGGTATGAGATAACGCCACGACCGTCTGAAGTTAAACCTCCCCAAATGATCCGACCAATGACACGGAACACCTGAAAGTACGTGAGCCCCGAAGGCCTCACCACTTCGGAAATCTACACCAGCGACGACCTCAACCACCTGAGGGAAAGAATTATGTTTCGATTAGGGAGTCAAGGTCACCTGAAGGACCTAGCCCGCGAGATAGATGAGCAGCCCGTGACCAGCTCTCAAGAGGGGATACTCAAGCTTTTGAACGAGGAATCAGTCTCCCGTTCAGCAACCTCGATATGGAATAAAATTTGGGATAGGTTTATGTCATTCGGAACAGCAAGTGCCGGAGTCATCGCCATTTTCATGATCCTTCATATTTTTAAAACCGTGATGGAAATCTTGATCTGCAGTTACACTCTCCACTCCGTTCTCAGCTGGTCCCTACACCTGGTTGGAACCGTTTAGAGCTCCTTGGCACATTGCCTCCTGGTGGCCTGCCAAAGACCCACCGAACCCTCCGATGGAGAGTACAAGAGAACTCCAGACACCGAATTAATCGCATTTGTCAACTCCACCTTAGCACATCAAATCTACCCTGACCTCTCAATTCCACACGACCATTACGAGGTCGGTGAAGGCACAACGTATGAACCTAATCGTACTTACACCGTGCCAAACTCCCCTAATCTTCCCCACCTCACCTCAACATTCCGGAATACGTGCTTCAGTGCTCCCATCTCCCCTTTGGTACCTCCCAGATCCATCGTCCGCTGCGATAACTCTTCCGAGACTGCAGGCAAAGATTAATGAAAGCTTTTACACTTTCGTTTGTTTAATTTCATTGCCCATCCGGAAGCGTTCAAGTCGTGGGGTGTGATGTCCGTACAAAAAACTCATATCTATCGGGATTCGCTCGTGCACGACCGGACCTATTCAAATGAATATGTCCGGGGGAGCACTTGCGAAGACAGAGTCATAGCGTGGCCCAGAACATCTCTATCTCTTTCCCTCTCCCTCTCTCTCTCTCTCTCTCTCTCTCTCTCTCTCTCTCTCCTTCGACGCGCCGATTCTCTCCTCGCTCTCTCCTCACATGAGCAGAGAGGGAGGAGAGCATCCGATGGGAAGCATCATCCGCATTGCTATGTATCTATTCTGAACGATGTTTTCACGCAAGCCAATATTCCATCATGAATCTACGTGCCGCATCGATAATGACGGCGTAAAAAGCTTCCATCAAATAGCCTGAGAATTAACATTTCTGAATCCGATTGGGGCACTCAGACCGAATCTTCCGCGAATGTATCATAGTATAAGCCAACTATATGTGATAGTATGAGAATAAATATCAGGTGGCGGGTGATGCCACCGGATTGTACAAGCCGTGTCACCTATGGGGCCTATATGAAAATTACATCATCGTCTATCAATCGGTTAATCTTACGTAAACAGTGCCTGCGTGCCGAATTTAAACAAGTGACCGCGCATAAATTTGAGTTTTTCTAGATGGCAACATAGGAGTTACTCACTCAGTTTGATTTCCCTCCCCGAGACTGAGTTTTTCGTCAGCCTCTCCACACTCACGGAGAGGCTGGAAATTGTTCGCTATAAATTTGGCCATTCCGGGCTTCTTGGCTCTTCTCACCCGGACCCCTAGTGAGAAGCACGGCTCTTCTCCCCCAGACCCCCAGTGAGAAGCTCGGCTCTTCTCTCCCAGATCCCCAATGAGCAGCATGGCTCTTCTCTCCCGGACCCCCAGTGAGAAGCACGGCTCTTCTTTCCTGGACCTCAGCAGCAGCAGTAGTTTCTGAACTCCTCTGTTCCAGCCCTGAGTTCGCTTTTCTGACCAACCTGTACTCTTAGAACGTCCAATAAAAGGAATTGTAAGTCTATTTCAACTTTCATTTTCATCGCTATTATTTCCCTTCGTGACACATAACCAAACTACGTAGAGCACATTTAATATATAGCAAAACGCGTGATGAGATGGATATTGTTATCTAGGGAGCTCTTCTCCTGGGGCTAGCCCGAGACAGGAGTGCCAACTCATAGTGGACTGGGGTAAAGCGCCCGATAAGTTCGTAAGGGCAATGTGCAGATAGCAGTGGAAAGTGTTAGTGAGTAGTACACTCACACTCAACCACCCATTCAGACATTTCAGAAAACAAAACAAACCCAGAGTATTTGGATGAAAGTCCAGACTCTGAAGGTTAATTAATAAATATAACAGAAATTGCCAACAAAGGCGTTTATCACACTATTGAGAGAAAATGTTGAGAAATCCCGTTCGTACGCATGAAGAAAGGATATGAACTAATCTCATGAATGGTTCTTAGAAAAATCTCCACCGCCCAGTCGGTAGATCTTGGCGACAAGAATATGAAGAGCTTTCTTTCATTCAGCTGAGACTCATACTGGAAGGGGAAAATCTCATTAAAACAATAATTGTTCAAAAATTCTGTCCCCAGTCATAATCGAACTTTATCCTCTAAATCCATCAAATTCCACTCGTCAAATGTGTGAGATACAATTGGTAGATCTTGTTTGAAGGAATACCGAAACTTGAACTCCTGTGTGTGAGATTTACACTGAATGCCAACATTTTCATTGCAATACTGATTCACCAAAAATGTTTCTCCTACCCATAAATGGATCCTATCTTGTGAGTCTATCGAAGGTCGTTAGTGCAATCGCTCAACAGTTCACAGTCCACATATTTCCTCTATAACGAACAAAAACAGCTCCCGGCCATACATCTGATATAGGTTGTAGGATATAAACATGTATGAAATAATGATATATGATACGGACTCAAGAAAGCATCCTGCTAATCTCATTCAGCAGCGTATCTTCCAATGTTGATAGAGAAGAAATATGACACTTTCATGAGATGAAAATCCTCGGAAATACCATACTCTCGCGATTAAAAAATCACTAGTGAGAATGTATTCGATATTGAGGGTTCAAATTACACTGAGCTCTCAATTCGATGGTTTTTTATAAGTCCTCAGGATTTCGGGAGGATCCATCGTACCGTTTAGGAGTTTTCGTAAACGGAAAAAACGGCGTACACCTACGCATGCACAAAAACTAGGGAGAAAGCGTATGCGATGGTTTTATGAAGGGTTGCTGGCAAAAAGTGTGAAAGAAAGTCGATAGATCTTGGCGAGAGGAACGAGAAGAGCTCCCTTCTTTGAAGCTGAAAGGTATACTTGCAGAGAAAAATCGGATTGAAAAAGGGAATCTCTTAGTTTTACGTCTCGGCACCTGCTCTTCAGAACTTTATCCAGACGGCACCCATGTGCGTGGGGTTCAGTTACGCTCAACCAGCGCGTCAGCAACTGCCAACTACCGATTTCACCCCGGTGAGGGGGACCTACAGTTTAAGGTGGGTTCCGAACCACCGAGACCGCCGTGAAAAGCACATGAGAAAAAATCTCAGTGGTGCCGACCAGAACTCGAACCCTGGCCTCCCGCGCGAGAGACCAGGACCTTATCCACTAGGCCACGGCGGCCTCAAAAATCGGATTGAAACATCAATCACGCGAGAAATTCGTTGCCATGTATGAAGAAAGCGTATGTGGTATAATTTCATCAACGGACGTTGGTGAAATGTCTGCCGTACAGTTGGTAGATCTTGGTAAGAGTAGTAGGAAGAGCTTTGCTTTATATGGCTGAGGGGTATACATGAAGAAAATACGCTGCTGAATGAGATGAGCAGAATGCTTCTCGACACCGGTATCTTACGCCATTATTTCATTCTTCTGTAGATGTCCCAAATTCTATATGCATTTCTTAATTATGGCTTTCCCAATAGAATTCACTTGAACGACAATTTGAGATAAAATTCGGAAAGTCGTATGAATTTATGGGTTGAAAAAAATATGAAGGGGCTTGAATGAATGATCCGCATCGAAAAATCGATTCGGAATATCAAAATATGTCATCATCAGCTTCTTTGTATTCTTAATGCTGTGGGAGAAAAACATCACACATGTATCATATGAAAATTCTCAAAAATACGATACTTGTGGGATCAAAAAATCAAGTCAAAATATATGCTATATGGAAGGCCCGAAATTGACTCAGCTATCGATTTAATGATTCTCTCTAAGTTCTCAAAAATTCGAAAACATTAGCCGGACCGCTAAAGGGTTATAGGAAACAATAGAAAACGAGATATATAAACAGACTCATACAGACACGGGGAAAGGCTGGAAAGAAAGTTATGTTGTAATTTGATGAAGGTCGTGAGTGAAATGTTTGACGTGAAGTGGATAGATCTTGGCGAAAGGAACAAAGAGAGATTTGTTCCATATGACTAGGAGGTATATTGGAGGAGAAAACTGAGATGAAAACGTCGACTGAGCAAGAGTTTTGTTTGGACAGATTGATAAATTTGTGTTCGAATCCCATCTTTCCCTCCGAGTATACCTCTCAGCCATATGAAACAAAGCTTTTCTTGTTCCTCTCGTCAAGACCTTCCGACTGTACATCACACATTTCACCAATGACTCTGCATCAGGTTACCACATGAGCTTTCTTTCTAGTTTTCAGTGCATATTGGTCTGAGTATCGTTTCTTTCGTTCACGGAAACTCCTAAACGGTACGGCTAATCTTCTTGAAATTCGGAGGACTTATGAAAAATGATGGGAGTGAGAGCGGAGTCTATCTTGAGCCCTAAATATCGAATACATTCTCACTTGTAATTTAATCACGCGAGTATGGTATTTTCTATGTAGGAAAGTGTCATATTCCTTAACCATCAAGATTGGACAATACGAAGAAGATAATAATCACATATTCTAGTATTATGAATCGATCGGTAGATACACATTCCACATTTACTGAATTGAAGAGAAAATTGCAGATTTCATAAGAATTTGTTGATTGATTATGGATTGAACAAATAGGGCGGGATTAAATGAAAAATCTGTAAGAACCGATCGACTTGTAACATGGAAACGAACAGTAATTATCGTTTTCGTATTTCTGAATACTGATAGGGGCGAAATGTCACACTTCCATCATGTAATAATTATTGGAAATGTGACGCTGCCATGATTAGAAAAGCAGAAATCAAAATGCACCTGATACAAACGGCCCAAACTGGTGTGATTTCTCAGTTTGATGGTTCTCTGTAACTCCTCAGGATTCCAAAAGGATCGGTCGTACCGTTCAAAAGTCAGCGTGGATGATGAAGAATGACACCCACCCACCCACAAACACACACACACACACACACGGAGGGAAGACCGGAAAGAATGCTATGAAGTAATTCTATGGAGGGCAGGGGGTAGAATGTGTGACGTACAGTCGATAGATCTTGGCAGGAGAAGCAAGGGAAGCTTTATTTCACATGGCTAAGAGGTGTACTGGAAGAGAAAAATGGATTTGAACCATCAATTGAGGGAGAATTTCGTTGTAACAAATACGATGCTTCCTCTTTGAGGAAGCGACAAGGTTTCCATCGTGTGCTGGCATAGTTATACGGATCCATTGAAAATTGAATAGATGTGCACAGGTTTGAACACCAATTCCGATGAAAGTTAATATCCATAACTAATCTCTTCATCTTGGAATAATGGAACGGATAGCTCGTCTTTAACCGATCAGGGGTCAATTTTAGATTATGTCAAGAGCTGACTAAATTTGACTGTGTCTGAGACATTACAATGGCGACTCTCGCACGTTGGAGCTGACTTAACCTCTTTTTAGGAGCCCTGCAATATTCCTTCGAGTCTGAAAGTCAGTGGATGCCTCAACCAAGTTGTCCACGCAAGATGAGATACATTGTTTTGAGGAAACTCGCACGTTTCTTGTCAATGGATTATAGGAATTGCCATAATGAGCTTCTGGCACCTATTTCAACCATACGAGAACCA
>JAPYYZ010002003.1:0-13227 GCA_030522705.1 Eretmocerus eremicus | reverse complement strand
AGTCCGAGACACCCATCGTAATTTCATCCAAAATTTCTGCAATCGGACATGCATCCAACCTCCATCAAAATCTTCCCAGGATACTCTGTCTTCAAGATCTGAAATAGTACCAGCACCGTTCATTGAATCCGAAAATAACGAAATACTTCGGGTGCTATGTGTGCTATTTCCAAAATTTGGTTGCTGTACGATGTGACGGGCTCTAGGAAGTATACGAGAGCGAATGGTCGTGAGTGATTAAGGTAAGACGATTTTTTGCGATACTTCAGCCTCTATGGGGTGGATCTCAAATTCTCTTGCCATATTACGTATCATCCCTGTTCAACGTCACTTTTGTGCTATTGGGGACACCCTTATTATTCAACAGCCCAATCGAAGAGTTGCAGAGCCTTGCTTGAGTCATCCGGGAGATTCAAAATGTACAATTTCACCTGAAAATCGCGAGGCACTTCATTGTGCACTTCATACTTTTCAATAGAAAAGAACACCGAGAGAGAGAGAGGGAAATGAACTTTCTATTTCGTCATTCACAAGAATGTATTACGATATGGATACAAAGAGATGCTTTCAAATGCAAATCATGGATTTTGCCATTCCAGTCAGACAAGATGATTCCTCAAATTTTACAGTCATACGCTGAAGCGTTCCAGAGTTATAGTCTATGAGCACTGAACTTTGTAGCCTTGAGTATCATCCTCTGATGCTAAATGGATATTATTGCAGCAGTTTCAGCCAAACTCGCAGCCCGCATTTGGGAGGCTTCTATTGTCACGAATATGCACCTAAAATGAAATGATTTTCCTGGTCTGTCTTTTTTGTACAGTGAGACAACGGACGTCAACATGTATGTCGATGAAAATTTTCAAAAAATAAGCAATGGAGATTTCGTACCCGCTGTGATGAATTTTGATGGATTTTTGTTACTAACTTCGATGTAGTTGTTGACAACTAAAATGCATAGGATTAGCGATGTACTCTGTACCTTTGGATGCACAACGCGAATGATTTGAGCAAACTAATCACAATCGCGATGAATAAATGACAGCCAATACGGATCCATCGAAGCGAATCCCTTTGTATGGAATTCGATACATGCACTCTCTGTAATTCAACAAAGTGGAGATAAATCATTCCTACCTATGCTGTGTGAGCTTTTCACGAATAAATCCGGCGCACAATCAAAGCGAAAGGATTTAGGAACGCGAAAAGGGGTCAAATATACAGCCGCTCTATCTCTCGCTCCCTCTATCCTTTGACAGGATCAAGAAGTATTACTATGAGGCATGAATCCTATTGCTGATGTGATTGTGAGATTTTCTCTTGAATGTACGCCGTGCTCTGTGATATCGTTTGAGACCATCCTCTCACCGAATAGTTCGTATGATTTTTGACAATAGCACTTACCCGAGATGAATGATATTATCCATAAAGTAGTCTCAAATTCCCTTTGAGCAGACAACTTGAGGAAAGTTCGACTCGAATAGACGAATAAGTAACGAATTGGATCATGATATTGATGCCGTACAAAACAAGGCACAGTTTGAAGTAGCATTTGTGAGACTATAGAATGCATTGTAAAATATCTGACAAGAATTGAGATTATACAATTCAGGAGCGAGATTTCATTCAAAATAACCTTTTCCACGTTTTTTTTTTGCATTTGCTACATCAAATATTCCATTGGCCTTACTTTACACTTTTGCTAATTCATCTAAAATCCTACCAAGATAGATACTTATGAATGCAAAAATAATTCACAGATATTTGATGAGAGCTTTCCCACTATCCAATGATCATCTATCCGTGAAAAGTATATAGAATCCCTTTACTCAAAGAGATTCATTCGTCTACATCCCTCGCTGCTATCAACTTATGCAAGAGTTTCGCAATAATACCTGGGCGTATATATATAACCCCACGTATGCGTTAAATCCCATCCAATGATTGAATCCCTCCCCAACACCGATGAACGTCTCCCAATTCTTCAACGAGTCACATCAACGACCTATACACATCACAAGCAAATCCTTGCAAATCGAGCAATGCACCTTCGACAAGAGGAAAACATGTCTCACTTCGCGAGCTTCTCGCTCGAATTCTCAGCGCAGTGCAAGCCGCAAAGCTTACATATACATTCAATCCGGCTAAAAACGTCGCTCTCGCGCGTCCAATCTTGTCGCGCGCAAAATGCACTGCATGAGATTTTCGCGTATCGAATGCCGCTCGCGCAAACATACATATGCCGTACGTAGACTCGAGCTTTCGCGTCGCGCAACTCGCAAGCGCTGCAAAGTTTGCTCCTTCGAAACGAGATTATCGAATTTCGCGCGGGCAGAGTTTCTCCCGGAGAAAAACAAGAAAGTTCGCGCGATGCTCCTCGCGCACACGCGTCGACATACATCGAGCGGACCTTTGGGGATTCATGATGTATCGGGAGCGTGTGTGAGAAGGAGGACGGAGCTATGAATACGGATTTTTAGCTCCCGGTACCCATGGAGAGGAGTTTATAAACGGATATGGAATAGTTTACGCGACGGCCAAGGTTCGGTAGTATCGATTTAGAGTTATTGGGGCAGAAGGAGATAGGATATTTATCTGGAGGAATATTTACGAGACATCCCCTTTATACCTTGGATGAGATTGAAAAAGTTTTGAGAAAGTTTTGTGGGTTCGCTTCGTCTGAGTATCAAAGACGCTTTTCCCACAGGCTTTACATGTTTTAAAGTTTCGTTGTCAGTTTGTTGGGGAAAGCGAGCTTACTGCGCGAAACATCTAATAAAATCACAATTTTCATCAATGATTGATAATGCTCATGAATCATTGATCGAATGATTATTATTCTCACCGTATATCTATCACTATTGAAGCTACTTTATTATAAGTTACCGAGAATATTCAGTTGCATTATGTAGAGGGTTTTCGACCGAAGTGACGTAAGGCCATTTTCGAAAATGCCAAGAAATAGGCTTTAATTCTGACGCTCCTAAAATTCTGTCGAAGGTTGACGTATTGCATAACATCTATTGCATGTAGGGGGGTGTTTTCAGTTGAAAAAATCTGCGACAATGATTTCTGGAAGAGATTCCAAGCGAACAGATCACGACTACAAAAAAGTTCGAAAAATGCGACTTACGTCACTTCGGTCGGCAACCCTCGCCATATATCTGACCAAAACATTGATTACTCGTGTTCCTGACGCTCAGCAAAAATTGTACTTCGTTAAGCAAAAAAAAAAAAAAAATTGACAGTTTATTTGATAGCAATGATTGACGCTAGAATAATCCGTGGGAGCACTAACTCGACAAATTCTCTTTTCGATGTATCAGTTTACAATCATTTGTAAGCCCTCTCTTATTGACGAGAGTTGATAATTCCTCGAAACAGAACAACAGCTTATTGTGCGTGTTTTTGAAAGCTATGAGCATCGGTCAATAATGGATGCACATCATGTGAATCGAAGCATGAATTCGACCCTCCTTTAACAAACAGTCGATATCATTATCGAGAAACCCTTTGTGCAGGATTTTCTACATTTTCGACGTCATTGCGAGGATTCCATGGCTCAACACAGAGCAAAACAGATAATCAATACTTGCTGCTGCTGTGTGCGCCTCGTGTGACGTTTTCAATCTTTTCGCTTGAGATATATTTGCCGTCACTCTCATCATCACAAAATAGTAATGAGACGTATAGTCCGACCGGATGGATTTCTGAAATTCAATGATAGGATGTCACAGGGGCGTTGTCTCTCTGATCAGGAATTCGATATCATCGCATCGCAGAATATTGTTAGTCATCGTGTTTGAAGTCTGATACTTCTTCATTCTCATCCATGTTCTATCACATGTCCTACTACCGAGTTGTTACTAAAATTTCATACCGATCTGAGCCGAAGTGTGAGGTTTTTCCATCGGCCTGCGTCCAATTTATTTCCACGAAATAAGGCTTTCAGCACGGAATTGTTCCCGCACATGAGAAGTTTCTTCTTTCTGATGAAAAATGTTATTTGGGTCAAAACCATGTGAAAAATATTAAATTGAAACTTTAGTTTCTCTACCGCTAACAGATGCATGAAACCAGATCTCGAGGTAATTCCTGTGGAATTTTAGTTCTCGAGATCTGCTGTTATTTTCTGAATTTTTTCAAATTTTTTCGTCGAGCCACATGGAGGCTACGGCCAATTCTTTGTTACCCTATATGCCCTTATATGAGTACATTCGTGCTCAAAGGGATGAATCCCAGAAAACAGCCTCCTGACTCATCTACAAAATTTCTCAACCTTCCAAAAAGTTTCTAAATTCTTGCTCGTCAAAAATTCTGTATGCCCATCACCATAGGATTGTTTTGCAACTTTTCGTCTGGATCGTCGACACCACCACATCGTCGAGCGTCTCTGCCGTCTCTATTCTGCTATATCAGGCAAGCGAGGCACGTATCTGTCTCGGCGTCTACCCGCTCCAGAGTAAACTGCCAGACGCGACGCGAACGCCTTCTCTCTCGACTATATAACACGCACAGCCGTCGATGGAGTCGTCTCCGTTGCTCGTGAGCGAGCTTTGCGCTTCGAATTCAAATGCCGCGCCTTTTTTTGCCCGAGAGCCCTTCTCTCTCTCTTTGCTCGAGTGGCTCGCGCGTTTAGCCCGTATCATATATACGAGCCTAGAAAATAGGAGTAAGCGGTTCCCAAATTTCGTCGAAAATTGCGAGGATAATGGTAGCCATGGTTACATGGATGGTGGCCCCATTGTGCGATCGCTCGATTTTACGATTGGCTGTTCCGATTACGGATGGGGAGAGGAAGAAAGCTCGCGAGAGCAATTGTAGGCGCGGGTAAAAGATGCGCGACGCGTGCCGAGAATTCTGAATGAGAGAGGGACAAATTGCTCGAGATATACATTGCTGTGTCGGCCTTTGATTAAACATTGTTCCCCTTTGGGGTGGCCGGAGTGAATCTATCATTTTCTTCTGTGTGTATTTTTTTCAAGGGTATCGAGTGAGGGTGATTATTTCAATACCCAGTGGTCGTTTTGCATTGAGTGTCTTGTGCGTGGTGATTTGATTCTTTCCCTGTTACATTGGTAATCAGGATCCGTGTGATTTCTATAGATGCAAGGGACCTTTCAAAGGATTACTTGAACGATAGTATGAGCTGTGCGATTATTCATGGTCAAAAGTGCTTCCAAGATTTCGATGAGTGGCTTGTGATTATCCTTGGTCAGAGGAAAAGATTCAAGAACTACGATTTTGAATACCATCGGAACGAAGTCTTTGGGCCATTGTATGGAACATTTGGCGAGAAATATGCCCTTGATAGTCGTTCTCATTGAGTAAATGAGCAAACTGCGGAGGAATAGAGAAATTCAATAATTGACCAATTTCCTTTCGAACTCTCCAGTATGGAGGTATGTAATATGCATTGCTCTATTATTGGATCCTAGTCTGTTAGAATATGCTCGTGGCATATTCACGGAATGCCGGGTATAACGCTGTTTTCGAGAAACTCTTTTCGAGTTGACGTGGTCATTGAGTGGAAAATTCGTTCGGAGCTACCAATTTCGTTTGTGCCACTTTATTGCCGCTCTCAGAGTTTATGCGATGCACGCGGTAGAATTTCTGCATTCCGCGATAAAAATTCGTTTCTCTGTACATTCTCATGATTCTGAAAATGAGAGTAATTGGATTGGTTTATAAGGTTAGTTGGAGGTGGAAAAAGCGTTCCTTTTTCCAAAGAATTTATTGATCAGGAATACGACATCTCAAATCAATGCTTGTAATCAAAGATTAAAACCAAACTTCCCGGGCAGGTTGTATTATGTTACACTTTATTGATCAGATATAGGACCCATTCTCACATCGGAAACGAGATCCAATTTTCCAATATCCCGATAAGAAATGTATTTCACATCAGCTTATATTCGGACTCGGTTACTGGGAGCAATCAGGCAGTGAATATAACTTGAGCGTTGATGAGTTTTGAATCCCTCTTACGCGCGCATGCGCATTACTCCTTGTCGAACGCCACTACCAAGGCAGACCGCGGTGTCAAGACTCTGAGCCACTGATCTTCACCAGAATTTTTTCACAGACTCGCGACACCTGAAATATGTGGTATATTCAGAGTATCAAAATTCAAACGGGGTCCTTATTCTGGAGATACAGCCAACAGATTTGGTATTGCAAAAACCAATGCTAAGGTTTCTGTCTGTATTTCCGAATAAGAGTTCCACTTAGCAGAGATACTTCGGATTCTTCATATTCCAGGTGGTACAAGTTTGTGAAAAAATTTTGGGGAAGATTGGTCATCCAGGGCTCCCGGTCCTTCCTTTGGGAGAGGTAAGTGTTTATGAACTTTGCCATTTGGAAATGCAAACAACCACTCACACGCAAGTAGAACTCTCGAGAACAAAACTCCTTTTGAACTAAAGTCTTTTTTTTTCATTCTATTACTCATTTAACTTTGAATCCAGTCACGAAAAAAACTTTTGTATGTGATGAGGCATTTTTTGTCGATGCGCGTAATTGGCTACCTGCGGCCTTGGGTAATGCTCAAATTTTGTACATGCCACCCGATCGTATTAGTTCGCAAATTCCCGTTAGCTAATTTCAGTAGCCTTCAAAATGCTCGCATTACACCGCACTAATCCAAATATCGGGCTAACCGATGGCATTCGCTACTCTCGAAGGATATAGAATGTATTCTGGGTTCGTTAATCGCGAATAGCGTATCCCCGGGCAACGTTTATATATTTGCAAGCTCGCGAGCCCGGCCGAGAGTGCATTTGACGTTCCTATGCGCAATCGTCCGCTATGCCTCTGATGAAATTGACTCGCGGAAGCTCGAGTGGCTCGGGGCGAAATTTGTTAGTTATACGGGAGGAATTCGTGCGCACATGTGCAGTCGGAGTTTTCTTTCGGTCGGAAAGTTTGGCAGTGGATGAATTTGAAAAAAGAGGAGAGCTCGAATTCCAGAATGGGAAATGAATGAATAGTTGATAGTTTAAAATCACACTGGGGCGAGTTTTTTGTATTTCTAGTCAAGCCCTGATTGATTTTAACCATAGTAGCTGAGCAAGATCTAAAATAACGATCTATACTTTTTTAGTCCCTCAACATCATTGTGCTGGTCGACATGTGCAGATTTTACAAAAGAATTCATTCGTCATTCTTGAGGAGAATAAATGATTCAACTCTAAATACTAGATCATTGGAAATAGGCATCCAACTTATTTCTGGTCCCTAATTTCTTGAATTGTTATATGCTCTCAATCGGCAAGGAGAAAGACAATTTCGAAGAACCTAATTTTGAAAATTTAATGAGCCCAGAATACTTCTGTGGCGATAATTTCGATGCTACATTTTGCATGAAAATTTCATACGTTTCTTATTCACTCCAATGTGAGGACTTATTCCCTTCCACAGCACTTGCATTCAGTCTTACGTATAATTCAGTCGCCACTATGGTGCTGAGGAGGAAACATCTTCGGTTTCGGCCTAGAAACTGATTCCAAGAAAAATTACCTGCAGCTACCTATGAGCTGAAAAATTTCTAATCACCGATTGGAGTTAATGCAAATGTCTTTCCAATGCTAGGTGGTCATGGACAAAGAAGTCGCAAATACAATCTTGAATGTCACATGGCAACCATATTTCAATATATAGTTTGGATATTGGGGGCCTTAAGTGCTCTGAGGGTGTAAGATCGACCCCCGCGGACCAAAATGACAAGTTCAACGAGAATAACGACTTCGTAACCTACTTTAGCTTAGTATTACTCTTCTTCATTAGGCAATCTCGAATGTAACATAATAATATTGAGACAAAAGTGGAATTATGTTGGTGTGGATTTTTCTCCATGGATTTTCGCAAGGTTATTCTGAGAAAATTTCTTTCATCATCTCTACAATTTGCGGTTATTGAAAAATGTCACGAATCTGTATTGGAAGCAACGATGTACCGCCTTTTCTGTGATTCTACATTTGCAGAACCGTGAGTGATGATCTTAATTAATATGCATAAGGGCAATCATCTATCAAATATTTACAATTGATACACGGATGGATCATCAATATCCGAATTGCCAACGTGGCATGGATTAAATTGCTGCCAACAAAGTTCAGGATGATATTGGGTGGCAATGGAAATATCGAATTTTGGGTTATAATACAGATTTACATGATTCCACAGGCAACCCTTTTTCAATTTTTTAAGCGAGAGAGAACATCCGGTAGGTCTGTTTTGAGTGTAACCGATACTAATATAGATGTTCGTTTCATCAGTCAATGAATCTCAGTTGTGAAACAGACGATGTGGGTCTTTGTTTATAAGATATCGGAAGAAATGTAGTGGGAATTCTACTAATAGCAGTGATCATCCAATAGCAGTATGGTTTCTTTAGGTTCTAAGAATTTCGTATACCTTAGCCCTGATCACTCAGAGATACAGCACCATCTTCCTCCCTCAAAAGACCAACTCTTACGTAAAGTAAGTGATAAAGCATGCCAGAAAAAGAGCGAAAAATCTGGGAGAATTCTCGCATCTTGCAAGGAAGGTCATAGCGTCGAGGATATGATTTTTAGCGTCGCTGAGACGACGACGTATACTCGCATTTCTTACGATATGCCTTGAGAATTCGCATAACGCTCGAAATGCGTGAATTTTCACCGGACGTAGCTGCAGAGCTCGTGAAATGGGAGCGTTTTGTGGGCGGCCATTGAGCCAATGTACTGCCGAGTTTCTTTCCCTCCGCTAACCCGTCCTCACCTTCTCGTCTTCTTTGACTTCCGCTCGTTCTACATTCTTTCTCCATCTCCTTTGTTCGGACTCGTTGCTGTGTTCCCGAACTTTATGCAAGGGAATGGGGATGGAATTCGTAACCAGAACTGAGGAAGACTTTTCAATAAAAATATCCCATCAGAAATTATGGTGAACTTTCGGAGAGGAGCGGCTTTCAATTTTGATGATAAAGTCGCGTCCCTTGGAAATTTGGATTACGAGCCATTCATATGGGGCCGAACGATGGAACCTTGATAAAAGTGATGGTGATCTTTCTGTGTTACCCTCAGGAGAATCTTTCTGCTATTTGGAAGACTAAAATGGTACTCACCCTCGCTTTCGATGTATGCTTCAACCCGATCGCTGGTTGACTCCGGTTACTCTGCAACAGATAGGAAACAATTGATCAGCCCTGAGCAGAAGATTCTTTCGAGTAAGCACATGCGAAACGATGTCCTATCATGCTTTACACCATTTATAGATGAGGAGAAAAGAAGAATGAAAACTTCGCTGAGGGACAAATTAATGGAGGAGATTGGAGGTCTTCTCAAATGCTGTAACCGTGGTGAGCCTGCAAAACAAACATGCGGTAGGACCTGTAAAGTCTTTACCTCCGTATCTGGTGATTGAGCTATCAATGATGTTCTAGGTGGTTTCTCAGGAGGTACCTTCTTCATTATTCCAGTCATACTTCCTAACGATGATAAGCTCATTTGCGAGCAAGGAATACTGTCTAGGTTATCACTGGATGACTTCACACGCTGAAGTTGGTTGTAGGAACCACGAGTCGAAACATCGGATCGATCGAATGGTGCCAGATAAGGCAAAGGCATTTGGGAGAAATTCGGGATTTGATCATTAGCATCTGAGGTATCGTGAGCTTGGTGCTGGTAGTGAATTCGTGGCGATATTCGTTCTTTCGTGACGTAACCAGGATTAGGCGTTGGTAGCAGAGCCTGTCCATATAACTGCCGTGAAGCGTTTATGCACTGATTCAAAATGGATTGATTGGTCTGTTCTTGTTCGCTCAGACTTTCAATCTGCTTCTGGTTTAGCTTTTCTGCAATTTGGTTCTGGAGATGAAGATTCTGCATTCTGGACTGAAAGTCACTGTGCGCATACTGGAATAAAGCAACCTTGTCCAAAATCTCATTCTGATTCTGTAAGCTCTGCAGCTTCGCATGTAAGTCACTCTGTTGTCGCTCGCATTGGCTTAGCTTTTCCGTAATGAAGTCTATGCTTTGTTGGTTGAACGGAATTGGTTGCTGCGGGTCCGCTTTGTTGTTGATATGATTCGATGGGTTGTGGCAATTTTCTTGATTCTTATCACCCGTTTGATTGCTTGCTCCGTGACTCTTACTCTTACGATGACTATGAATGATATGATCTACCTGCTCTAGTGGCTTTGATGGGATTTCGCTAAAGTCTGTGACTATGGTCAACGGCATCTTTACATCCAATTTGGCTTCGCTGAGAGATGGATACTGATAGCACACGTTGGGACTGGCTCGCGATAATACACTGCTCAGAGGAGCTGATGCCGAAGTAGTGCCAAGGTTAACCACAGAACCTGTCATGAGTTGGTCGTCGAACTCCTTCCTCGCAAAGTCCATATGCTTCGTGAGATCAGCGCTCACATGACGCAAGTGACGACGCTGCTCCACGATTGAGTTCTGGCTGATGTTCGCAATTGGTTGAAATGCTGATGGCGCCACAGAAAGTCTTGCTTCCTTGTCCGAATGCACGAAGCTCCCCCTGCTATCTGGTCGCCTCTCCTCGGATTGATTACGAGATCGAGGACTCGTGGTGTACAACATTCGATTCTCCGATTCTTGTCTCTGACGCTGTTCAGCCCACATGGCTAAATCAGCTCTGGTCTTCTCGAAATTTTGTGACCCCATGTTGTTTGGACTCCTCTGATTCAGTCTCTCTGGCGCATTCGTATCACGTATGGGAATGAATGCCATAGGTGACCTTCTGATTTCCTCCATTCGTCTACCATCAACCGTCATAGGAGATCTCCGATGTTCTTCGAAGTAATCCGACCGTCGATTCTCTTGTGGAGCTATTGTGCGTTGATTCGGGCTCAGGCTACTCCACTCGACAGATTTTCTCTCGCCACTCACGAGAATGTTTTTTGGTGCTATGGACATGGGCGGGAGCACCGGCATAGGCGACATGCGCATAGCCGCATTGATGTCTATCCTCTTCTGTTCCACGGGGAAGCTTTGAACATTCATATCTACTGGTCTGTTTTCTACGACACTCATACTATTCAACGGATTTCGAATCGCTGTGACCATATGACTCTGTTGTGTGATGGCATCTGCAGCGCAAGGAAAGGGAGGCGCTTCGTTGCGCCTCTGAAAACTGTTATTGATGTCTATGGGTCCCGACACCTTGTGCTCTGACCTGGAAACGTAGATCGCCGTTTCAGGATTTGCTGGTGCACTGGCGGTGGTGGTTTGTTCTTTCGACGAATCTCCATTGGCGCCCACGTACAATCCATCTTGCCGCGTTCGTCGCGCTTGTTTCGTAGAGGCGTTACCTTGGCCAGGTTGTCCAGGTTGATTCTGAGACTCCTGAGTCACCTGGTTCTCGTTAGCGCCATCGTTGTCAGTCTTTGCTTTCTGAACAGGCTGTGCGTCTATGCTAGTGGATTTTCTTTGACCTGTGTCATGGGTTATTTTAGAATTTATACGAGGTGGCACCATTGGCTTAGGACCACGAGGGGTTCTCTCAGGATTGACCACATTCTGAGCGATAGGCTGTATTATGGGCTGCTGGCCTTGAAACTGTGCTTGCTCCTGAGTATACCTCGGCGGGTTGGGGGAGTGCTGAGCCGATGGAATCTGCTGAGGGTAGACACTCTTCTGACCAGCGTAAGGTCCAGGGTTCACAACGGCCTGAGGATACTGACCATAGTGAATGTGTGGGGCAAAATGCACGTATCCCGCAGGTCCAGGTGGCGGAAGTCCCACAGTCTTGTTTGGGTAGTAGGCTGGAGGTGGACCAACTGGCTGCTGCATTTGCTGAGGCTGACCCACGTAAGATCCTGGAACAGCTGACATTGCCAGATTCTGGGGATACGTGGCTGGTTCTCGGTAGCCGGAGTCTCTGGAGACGTATCCTGGATTCTGTGAGGGATTGTACACGGCTCCGTGGATCTGGGAGTACGGGATCGGGTCCCCCGAAGCTGAAATCACGTACTCGAGCCCAAACTGGTTAGGATGCACTGGAACCGGCTGAACTCCACCCTGGCCAACGAGTTGGACTCGGTCGATAACGACGTTCTCGTGGTAGGGCTGATGAGCCACGAGGAGCGGAACCGAGGGCGGTCGCTCTTCGGCATGCTGCTGCAGCTGTTGATGGGAGTCTGGATGATTTTTGACCTCAGGTTCAGCCTCGTCCCGAGGCGTCGGCTGCTGAGGCCTGTTTCTGGCGTCGAGCCCGTTCGACACCTTGCTCTCGGACAAGATGTCGGCCGAGGAGCGGCCATTTTGTTGAGCCGCCGAGCCGCCATCTTGCTCCTTGTGAATCGGATGCTCGGCCGGCTTGTCGGAGTCGGCGCTGAAGCCCGAGCTGGAGCTCGGCTGCGACATGGCGGCGCCCACCGGCCTGCCGCCGATGTAGCCGAGAATTCGCCCCAGGCCACACACCGTGACGAATTAAGTGAAACCCGCGCGGCGAAATTTTGTGCGGCCACGCGCGAACGCGCTCGCCCGGGGCATGACACTAACCGACTGCTCCGATTTCACTGCTCCATAGCGGCGCTCTGCTATCGACACTTGGCAACGATTCAATTGACTCCCGCCACCTCGATACACCGTCCAGACCGGCATCGAAGCGTTACGAAAGCACATCTAAAAAGGACACCCGGACTCTCGGAGCAATCAACCGCAACGGCCGAGGGCCGAGCTCCGCGCATGGAGCACTCTCGGAGCTATCAAAATCCGTTTCGAGTTTGCTAACGGATCAGCGTTTTCGGCAAAGTTTGCCGGGCTCGTGCATCATCGTCGCTAATGATCGCTCAGGGCCAGGCGAGCGTCACGATCGCTTTGCAGCCCCGGCAAGAGGCATCGTCACGCCCTGCGATCTATAATCCGGCGCTGACAAGCCTCTCGTCTCGCTCGCTGCAACTTTCATCTCGTTAGCCTGGCAGTCTCTGCGCCTCTGCGCCTCTGCAATTCCTGAAGCTCGCCTCTCTCGTGCGGGCACTATCGCAGTCGGCTCGAGCTTGCCCGAGCTTGCAAGCTCTCAGCGGTGAATAGCCCCACATTCAGGACGCTCCGAGCGAGTATCAATTTGGAGCTCCTTCATCTGTGAAACGAACGAATTCTGTACAGTTTTTGAGCGGGGGAAATCATTTCATGCGTACCGAGGGCAAGGCATCGTCCTAATTGACCGAGCGCTGTATCCGATAGATCAATAGATTCGCTACGAAGAGTAAAAAAA
>JAPYYZ010002001.1:0-13942 GCA_030522705.1 Eretmocerus eremicus | reverse complement strand
AAATGTTTATAGCAGATCCGGATATCCAGAGTTGTACCGCTATACACAAATTCTTCAAAGATTGCGACCTCAAAGTTTGACATTTGAATAATCTGTCATAGTATTATATATTCCACGAATATTGTATTTAGTATTTATCTTATTTTATACTCTTCCGTTTTGTGTATGAATTTTGTACAGGCGATGCCTGAATAAGCCTCTCTGAGGTTTGTATGGCTTACATAATAAAAAAAAAAAAAAAAAAATTGCTCGTCCAAACCAGACAACATCTTTACTTTAAAAGCAAACCATCATGAGCAAAAGCAAATTTCAAATTCAAACGCTCGAATTAATTTTTGCGAAGCGATTTCAACTGATGTCACTGAACGTTTTCCAACCACGATGTGAGTTTGCATGTTTCTAAGAATCAAAACTTGAGTGAAATCATTATTCCAGATGCAATTCGAAAGAGATTGGTTTTAATCCATGAAGGATGAAAATCGCACATAGTTACGCAAATTACTTACGAGGAATTTATTATTTGAAAAATAATACCAACACGAGATTAGACTACTTGAAAATGGCGCAAGTTAATCGTCCCGCGTACGAACACAAAGATGTCGCCAAATGCACAAGGATGAGAACATTTTTCAGTGTAAATTTCGACAACTTCACTCGTTAAATGTTCACGAGGGCGGAAATTAAAGATGCGAGGATTCTTCATGGTTTGAAGCACTCGTGATGATTCAGATGAATTGTAATAAAACGGCTGCTCAACGAGTCACTGTGACTCGTTGAGCAGCCGTTTTATTACAAATTTTATGAGAGGATTCTCTTCAAAACAAGTCCCGAGCCAATATCAAAGACTCGATGTAACTTGAAGAACGTGGCTCTCAAAAATAGATCGAGAAAAAGTCTCAATTCCGCATTTCTACGTGTACCACTTTGAGACTTTTATTTTACGACCTTGAAACCAAAAATATGGTGCATTCTAGTTGGAATTCCATAATTGGAGATTTTCGAGGCCACTGAAGCCAATTTTGGAGTCAGAATTGAAGAATTCAAAATATTAGACCAAGTACGGCGGTTTCTACACTATTGAGTATTGGTGAGAATTCACGATACTGGTGCCAGGGTTCCGAGGCTATCTATTCTGATGACAAATTCGACTTCACTATTCTCGGAAACATAGAGTTGGACATTTTGTAACCCACAACACTTTTTAGAAAAATTCGTGCATTCGGAAAGGGCAAACACTGAGATATCGTAGCTTACTCTACTTCATCTCCAGTCATTTTTGCAATCGACAGATGCAACTCTCGAAATATGAAGCAACTGTCTAGCTCTTCTAGTTCGTGATACAGCATATTCAATCCTTATCTCTCAAAGTTGATTCAAAATTCCACCGAAACATTCTCACAAAACGTACACATTATCCTGGATTTTTGCTACGAAACGTGAAAAAGGAAGAAATCTAATTACTGCACAATACAATACCACGCGACAATCCGAATCATCCCATTTCGAGATTCGGAGGGGGCGACGATGAATAATGTACGAATGGCTAGAGTGTGTGGCAAAAAAACATTGAATGGCCTGAGGTAAGGAAATTTAATTCGTCCGAGGATGCGTGAACATCAAAACGATTCCCGGTCATTTTCCCGAATGCCATTTCCCGAATGACTATCTTCCCGAACGACCATTTTTCCGAACAGTAAATTTCCCGAACAAATTATTTTTCCGAATGACCTTTTTCCCGAATAATTATTTTCACGAAGATGATTGCCAATACATCCTGGAGAACGTACATATCACAAAGTACATTAAATACAATCTCGGTTTAAAAATTGCTGAAAATAATAGAGGCTATAAAACTCACCAGAAAATATGCACGCACAAGAATCATGATATTCGAATTACGACCTTGTGTGCGTAGAAAGTTTCATTCGTCATAAGAGCGATGATTATTGTTCTCCAACTCTTTGCCTGAACCCAATTATCTATCAAACTCAAGTTCGTACTTTCTTGTTCTTTTTGGAACTCCTTTAAAGCTGCAAACAAGTCCGGGCGATTCTTGCCCATCAGTGTATGGAGATGGTTTGCCACCTTTCGCTGACGTAGTTGATCTTGTAGTGGTCAAGGAAACTCAACCGACAGCTTGTCGTCTTTGTCTTTTTGTTATGGTTGATTTTGAATCCCAGAGTAACCAATGTGAGCGTTTTTCAATGCAGCGTCGGCCACTGAGCGACTTGTTGCTTTTCATTCTCAGCAATCAAAGAAGTGATTTATAAAAAACATGATTCGGAAAAATTCCTTCGGGGAAATGATCATTCGGGAAAACGGTCTGCGGGAAAAGTGTCATTCGGGAAAATATTCGTCCGAGAACTGAAATTTGGGAAAATGATCAGGAACCCATCAAAACGGGAAGCTATTGTTTTATTGTCGTTGTATGGCAACGAGCATCCCAACTGCGTCGTCGTGTACCAAAGGATACTCTCATCTGCTTGCAATGAGTGCAGGTATTCTGCAGAGTATTCTCACCTTAAAACGGTGTCAAGAGAAATAAAAGTAGAGTCTTGTAGAATCCAATCAAGCTACGTTTCACGGAACCAATAACAATCGAGTCGAAAGAAGTTGAGACCTCTTCGAGATCCTTGGAGGTAGTATAAATGCCTACTAGGACGTCACAAGAGTGTCAATCGAGATCACATCCAGATCCCTTGGAGATATAAAACGGCATCCTCAGATGATATGCGAGTTCTTCAATCAAAGGTGCTTACTGAATCCTCCTTACACTCGATGACTCCGAACATTTATTGCCAAACGTTTAGTACTAAACGTTTAGTACTAAACGTTTAGTACTAAACGTTTGGCAATAAATGTTCGGACTCATCGAGTGTAAGGAGGATTCAGTATGCACCATTGATTGCCACCGAACGAGGAAATTTCCGACCAACATCATTCTTTTTCAATCAAATTCGATGAAACTTTGTGAAACTCTGACGCAACTGATGTTTCAATGCCTGAATATTCAACGAAGATAACGATTCCTCAGCTTTCGTTATTGGGATGAATCTCGAGAATAAGATGTTCTACTTTAATCAAATTCGCCTCGCAAACGTCAGCAGCTGTGACCTTACGCGTTCGTTCCTTCCGAACAAAATTGGATTATCCTATTCATCGTGCACAGAGATAAACTCCATGCCCGTGGGTGTCAAAGAATTTCTCCGTAATCTAACACAGTCCGCTGATCGAGCAAATCTCGCAATTGCAGCGAATCTTATCCAGAGCCGTGGAACAGCAGTCTCGACGACCTGGAAAAGATGCTGGTATTGAAGTGTCTACGGGCGGACAAGGTGACAAACGCGATGCAAATTTATATAACGAAACATCTAGGAGCTCGGTTTATCGAGCCTCAAACGGCCGGTCTCAACGCAATTTATAACGAGTCGAGCCCCACGATTCCGTTGATATTCGTCTTGTCGAGCGGAACCGATCCAGCCTCGGAACTCTACAAGTTTGCGGAAAAAATGAAGATGGCGAGAAAGTTGTTTTCTATATCGCTCGGGCAAGGACAGGGCCCGAGAGCAGAGCTCATGCTGAAACAGTCCATCGAAGCCGGTAATTGGCTCTTCTTCCAGGTGAGCTGGATTAATTTGTGGCTTCGAACTTCTCAGACCGGGAAAAGACCACCGCTACGGGCTCACTTTCTCCTCTCGTGGTCGGAGAGCAATTACCCTCAATCGAGAAATTCTCTGACTCTCGGAAACGGGGGCAGTTCATTACGTTGTGCTCAGATTCTTTTAATGAATCAAAAGCTCCTTAAAAAGTCGGCAATGGGCGGATCTACTTTGTTTGATGTACTTTAGACAGGTTCAGAAATCATCGAGTCGGTGCTAGGAAGGACCCTGCTTCATATTGCAATCAATACGAAGTTGTTTCGTAGAAAAAGGTACTTTCAAAGATAGAAGAGCAAGGATCGCATTTAGTCCACCGAGCTTGCTCTGTTCCCTTTTTTAGGAAAGCTCCTCGTGTCTAGTTTCAAGAAATAACACATAAAATGCCTCGAGCACTGGATTGTTTGGTGCGAAACTCATGACCTATCCAATTTCTTTGGTACAAACTGGCTTCCTCTTCATAACCCGTAATCTCTTAAAATTCACACGCCAATCACCTTTTCTACTTTCTCTCATTCGTGGAGTGTCTCTTTTATGGAGAGCAACTCCCGGTTTGGATTGTTTAAATTTTTGGCCCCGCAGAGAAATGTTCCTCATCTTGGGATATGAATTATATACAGAATGTGTTTCTCACGGGAGGAACAGTGTAATCTGATAGCAGAGGAGTGAAGTCACCTTCCCCTCTGCTGTTAACAGCCACTCCCACCTTTCAGTTTGTCAAATGTATGGCTGCGAATCGTAGTGCTATGAGTCTATTTTCGTCTTTTGAAAATCAAGTTGATTCTTTGAAACCTACTAATTCCTAATATCATTCATCGAAAAATTCTCTTTGCTATCGTGCACATTCATCGGAAGCAAAATAATTTTCGTGGTGAAACCAACTCCGGATCTCTTAGATGACGTAGGTCTAATGGGAATTTGAAATATTCAAAATGGACTCATTCCTCCATGATTCGCAGCCGCCCAAATGTAGGCTGCACTCGACCCTGCGAGATTTTGATATTTTCGATAAATAAGAAGCAGTGGAGAATTTTTCGGTGTCAGAGATTTTCCACATCCTCACACTTGATTCGAAGAAAGAGAAACCCACTTGAATCCGAAAATTTATGACAGAAACTTTGACATTGTGACAGAAGACAGATAGATTAGCAGCGCGAGAGCTGCTCACGAAATTCCGATTCGTAATTACAGAATTGCCACTTGGCGCCAAGCTGGATGCCGAGCTTGGAAATTCTAGTCGAGAATTTACCCCCGGATCTTACGCACCGGGATTTCCGATTGTGGCTCACGTCGATGCCTTCGCCCGCTTTCCCCGTCAGTATCCTGCAAAATGGGAGCAAGATGACGATAGAGCCGCCTCGGGGTGTCAAGGTGACGTTTTACCAACTCTCATTACAAAGACAGGCTTTGCAACTGTTTCGGCCTGACACATTCCGTATCGTCAATCCACTCGAAATCTTGAGCTTTAAAAGCACTCATCCTGGATGCCCGTTTGAAAAATCCACAGGCAAACATTCTGAGAGCTTACTCAACCCAAGTGTACGAGATGAGAGAATTCTTCGAGTCGGAGGATCCAAAAGTGCCGGCGTTCAAGACCCTCGTGTTCTCTTTGTGCCTCTTCCACGCTGTCCTGTTGGAGCGTCGTAAATTCGGACCTCTAGGTTTCAATATTCCCTACGAATTCACGGACGGCGACTTCACGATTTGCCTGTCGCAGCTACACATGTTCCTTATGGAGTACACAAAGACTCCCTTCAAGGTTGGCCATCAATTGCAACGATTCACAGCCGAGGTCGAGATAGCTGAGATGAGTGATTGCAATTTTCGGTTAGGTGCTGACGTACACAGCCGGGCATATTAATTACGGGGGTCGGATAACCGACGACTGGGACAGGAGGTGTGTCTTGACGATACTGCAGAACTACTACGACGAGAAGGTTCTCAAGCCCGGGCACAAATTCGACACTCGCGGTAACTACGAGCAGGTTAGTGTTGCTTTTGGAAGTGCTTGGCTATGTGTTGGAATTTTTTCCATTATGAAGTGAATTTGATCAATTTTTCATTCTTGCAATTGCTGGAATGAGTGTATGCCCGGGTGAGTGCGGAGCATTTTTCTTTCATTGGTTGTTTTGGAGCGAGAGACATGCGAGTGACTCCAAGTGATCAAAAAAAATTTTGGGGTCGCGGGATCCAGGAATAATTTTTTGCAACTTCTGATCTTGATTTCATGCTATTTATGAGCCTCCGTGAGACCAGCTCAAAAAGTTTTGACTCGGGTAATCCCATCGTGCCTCAGCTCATTCGACTGGATCGTTCGGAAGGACTGAGAAATTCAATTTCGCAATGATTTTGTGAACAAAGTACAATCATTAGAGTCCCAAAGAAGGAGTTTTTCGAATCTCACCATCTCTAGTATTCCTCACTGGAGCACTCTGAAAAATCAAATTCTGCCTCAAGAAGTAATCCATATCTGATTGCATTGACGTTCATCAAGATTCAATTCAATGATCTTGAGCGAGTTCGATCTCCAAGCATCACATTCAATTAGCGAGACACGAGGAATTTTTCTTCTCGAGAAATCGCAGTTACTCGTTCTCTAACGCCCTAATCCGACGAAATGTGTATAGCGCATCCTCATTTTTCTTTCACCCATTTTGACATATTCCAAGCTCCGTTGGTGGGTCAATGATAAAGCACGACATTTTGTGCCACTCCTGATCGTATCTACAGAGCCTACAAAATCGGTCTCATTTACTACCAAATTTCCGATTCCGTAGTTTTCAAACGAGCTTCAAAATGGGCTGAGTTGCTTTGAAAAATCTTGATATTGACGGAACTCCTTGCAAACATTCGCTCGGGGTGGCAAAATGAGGCACATTTACCATTCTATTTTATATTATTCTCTCCTCCCGCAAATCTTTTAGATGATCATTCATTCGAAGCTAAAGTATTTGATGAAACCTTCCCGTTGAGGAATTTGAAAGACAACGCATATCTCATATTTTAGTGGGTTATCGTGATGTTTCTTCTTCCGAAAGTGATTTGGGATGAATCAATTTATTTATTGCTCGGATGATCTGAACGATCGCTTCATTCACGAGGTTGATCGGATATGAAGGTCTTGTCGATTTATTATCCCTTCATTGGGGCTGAGAAGAGCTCTTTGTCCCACAATCAAATGGAACATTGCTCACGGAAAAGAATTTCAAAGCCCACATACTATCTTATGTTTCATAGTTTTAAGATTAAGATATTTTGTATTTTTGGAATAGAGGAACCTCTCTTCTAAACAAGTTATTTCACTACATGAGTATCAGCTATAGATGTATCACTTTGCAAAATTCTATTTTGTATCTAACAAATAATTTAAGCAAATCTCAATGTCTGCCATGTCACCCAAAATTCATATTAGTAGATTTATAAATGATGCATGTAACTCATCTGTATATACAGTATTTTCAGTGAAATCGTGACGTTTTCCATACTAGCAATAAGATATAGGTGTGAGAAAATTCTATGAAAAACCAGTTTATCACTATTCAACAAGAATCATTATAATCTCTCTAAATCTGGTCGAGTTATTTTGTATTTTTTTCTTTCGATTCGAGTGGAATTTCACTCGATCAGATTTAGAGAGAATGTATAATGTATTCCTGTTAGGACTATGAAACATGCTAATTCATCAAATCCCTAAACCATGTGCCTGCTCCTCAGTTCCCATCCAGACGATACTCATTTGACATGAATATGATTTTTTCAATTCACTGAAAGAATGCCCCTCGGAGGGTTGACATGCTAACTAGCGCAACGTTCTCCTCTGAAATCATAATGAGTCCTAAACAGACAACTAAGCGCTATAATCTTCGAAACATTTCATTTTGTTGTCTTTCGTCATATCATAAAGCCCATCAAGATAAAAATCATTGTATCTCTGAGTGGAGAGAACTTGTCAATGGGATCTCAAAGTAAAAACTTACTCGCAAATATTTCATTCGAAGCCGTCGACGGAGCTGACGTTCAACGAGTACGTGAGCTTGCTGAAGGATCTTCCCATAAACGACGACCCGGATCTTTTTGGGCTTCACAACAACGCGGCCATCAGTTACGCACAGGCTGAAACCTATGCATGCCTCAACACTTTGTTGGCCTTGCAGCCACGAGAAGTAGGTGGTGTCGCTCAAGGAATGAATGAAGTTACGAGCCAGTTGGCCAAGGGTATCCTCGGCGAGCTACCAAAGCCGTTCAAGCTCTCGGATATACAAAAGAGGTGTGTTTGACTATTCTATCTCATTGAGTATAGATTTATGAAAAATTGCAGTGTTATGATTCTGAGGAATCGTACTGCAGTAACGGCAATTGAGGAGGAAAGTCATTACTCGATGTCACCACTCTCCTTCCGTCGCTATTAGGAACATTGCTCCACAAATCTCAACGAATGAAACAACCTACTCCGCGATTCGGATGAGAAACAGCGTTGGCGATGGAGAGAGGAAACTGGTAGAAATCTCCCCTAGTTGCTACTTTTACAGCGCTTTTTTCGCCCAAAAACGATATCGGCGGCGTTTCTATGCTGATTTTTGCATGGCCCAGGTCAGATTGCAGTGAAATAACTCTGAACTTAGCTGCACGGGAGAGCTTTCCATCCTCGAACGCTAACGCTGATTAGAAAACGCGTCATCTCATTCACAGGAGACTAGACATGATTCAACAATTGTATCTCAACTGTTTCTGATTTCATTCAATCTTCTGCAAATGTTACTAGTTGCAGTTTTGTTCACGACAACTGAAGACGGGTTTAATAATCGATCAGTTGGTTATCTGCAAAAACTTTGAGTTCGAATCGAGCCTCCTTGGACCCACTCTGATGTTAAAGTAGACAAAATTCACTGTAAGACGATAACGTTTTTGACGTATCGTTTGATAATTTTTTTCCCCCGTTTGTTTCGTTATATGGAAAGAATTTCCACGCATAAGATTAGTAGAGTTATTTGAGTCTTTTAGAGAATTTTTGAGTACGCTGAAGATACTCAGAATACCCTACAACGCGTTATTTTTGTTGAAATTATCTAGAAAGTGCTCCGCAGGATTTCGGATTCCTCGAGTCATTCTACATGGATGATTGTTCCAAAACATGCCATTTGGGGGTAGATTATGGCCGAAATCGCGCAAAACCTTCTGTAAAGCACTTTTGGATTTAGTTAAGAAACTCGACTACACATGTGCCTGCTTTAATGGCTCTGGGAGTAATTTCAGTCAATAACCGGGTTGATTTCCTTATAAATATCTTTTGCTACAGTCAATTTGATGCGATCGTATATTTGAAAAAATTTTCTTCAAATACGTCAGAAAATGGACCGTACCGCAAATTTGCCTGTTCCATTCTCAACATGCGTCAGGGAACAGGGAGGCTCTAGGAAGGTTCTGCGGGTAACCGACTTATAGATCAATGAACCTTCTTCCAGGTGATTCCGCGAGCGGAATCACAATTAATTGATCCGGTTTAAAGTTATATGCAGAATACCGCGGTGAAGTTTTAATTTAGTGATTTATCACAAAATTACCTATCTAGACCTGATTCGAAGAAAAATTCCGGACGGAGAGTAGCCAAGATCAACATTTTTCAATATTTTGACCCCAAAAAGATCCTTTGGTTGTGAAATTGTACATTATGTAGTGGAGTAGGGAAAAGGTTGCCGGTAAGCAGCTTAATTTCACTTGTTACACACAGTGTTTATCGCCATAAAGGCGAGGAACCTCCCATAGCAGCGTGTCAGACTTTTTTGTTGCAGTAGGTTACTGAGGACGTGCCTATAGCAACGTTACGTTATTTTTCATAACCCAACACCACGTTGAAATCGGCCACTTTCCGCACGCCCAACAATTATTATATAGTGCACATTCCAAATCCGTGCGATGTAAAAAATTTTCGTTGGAAAACTAGCTGAACTGACATGGAATATCTCTTCCATGAACTTAGAAGTCAGGCTATGAAGAACCACTTATAACATCGATTCCGAGGTTGACTAACTGATTTTTCTTAGCTTCCATTTACCATGTCTGACCATAGCAAGGCTTTTACTACTGAAATAGGATACTTGAAAATATCTACAAGTGAACGAAATATTAGCCCAGCTTGAAACAGTCATATCTCAGAATCTACAGTTTGTAGAGATATTTCGAAGAAAGGAAAACTCATGTGACAAGTTTGATATACATACGCATCCTCGCATAGCAATGATTGAAGTTATTGAAGTCGCGACGGCACTGGGATTCGGCAAGTTCGTAAGGTTTACATAGGTAATCGATTTTACACGTGTGAAACCTGGTTCCTTTGCATAACTCATGCTATACGGCGGATTTTACGGTTTGCAACCTAGATATATATTGTAAGCACCAATATGAAGGGGAATATTGATCTATAGCATCAAAAATTACCGACTTGACATCTCGCCATTTCGGGGTCCGAAGTTACGAAGTTTCCTGAGAATTAACCATATGGATGTGTGTGAGGGTCGGCCTTGAAGAGTACACGCTTTTGTGACCTCGTAAGAAATCTCTCTTTCGTAAATCTCAAATAGCTCGGCTTTTATGATCAGGAATGAAGGTACCTGAGCTCATTCTGAAGTCCTTGAAATGTGCTTTAAAATGAGCTAAGGTACATCGAAAAATATTCAAGCACGCCAGAGTTAGAGCTGCCAAAAGCTTAGGTGGGCCTGAGAGGGTACACTTACCTTATGTTACTAACATTCATGATTGGATGAAAAGGTAAAGGGGTTAAGAATAGCATGAGGGACAAATCGTGAAATCCTCAGAGGGAATCAAACGCTTTATTAAAGAGCTAAACACATTTTAGATTCGAGCTCATGAACTGACTGCAATCTCGGCTTAATTGCGTTGAAATAATTTCGAATAGGTATCTCATCCAAGTGAACGTTATAGAATCCATGGAAACGCTCGAGTGGTGTATCGTTTATCTACCGAAAATTTAGTATTTGCATTACTCAACCTTGGTAGTCTCAAAATGAGAGAATCAGACTTCGGTTTAAGAAAAATACGAAAAAGTACATACAATCGTTGTTTCCTCGGTTGAAAAGATCCGAATATTCTGAATGATTGAAAATACATGCGATATTTCCTATTTTCTCTGTGTACCAAACTCTAATTCTCATCTCTAGGCTATCGTTACAAAAAATACCTTATCATGAAAAATTCCAAGAATAGTACTTGGTACTTGACTTTCATCAGTAGCATTCAACCAAAGCTTCAGGGGACTGAAAATGCATCCGTGGAAAAAATCCAAATTTTTGATAGATGGGCGTATAGCTCAGAAATTTGAATACATTCCATTCTCTGCAAACATGCGATTATCCAAAAACACTCATTTTTCTCAACCGGGAAATTTTGAAGCGGTCCGTTTAGAAGGCTTAGAATAATCTCGACTTTGGTTTAATTATAATATTTTCGCACTAGAGTTGGGATCCCTCAAAGAGCTTTCCGCGGATCACTTCAAAATTTTACACAGTGGTGCATTCTGCCAATACGCAGTTTGAATTGCAGCTACATTTTTAAAATTTTGTGTGGTTTTAGTTTAAATCAATTTATGATGAATGTCGGTCAGGTAGAGCTTTTACATGACCTTAAAGATGCATTTACATGTCTCACATCATGAAGGAAAAACAGAACGACATTTCAAGTCCGCGCTGTGCTCATTTCGCGCACCTTCAAAAAATGTCGATTTGAAAGCGAGTGGCGCGACGATCTCGTGAGCTCCGAAGCTCTCTAAAATTCATCTGAAAGGACGGCACGCTCGCAAACAAAAACGGATTTGATTTGTCTTCGTTCGTACTTGAAGATGCCACTGCAGTATTGAGCCTATCGCAAATGTTATTCTTTTATTTGTGCTGAACAATGAGATGTAAAATTTTTCTCAAACCCCAGTAATACTGCTGAACGATCGTTGGAAGCGTACTCAATATTAACGCACGCTTTTGCAGCTCAAATTTTTGAGAAATGTAGGGTTGCTAGATGAGGATATATTTTTCTCGTAACTTTTGAGGCAATGCTTCTCTACACACATACTTGTGACAATAGAAAGCCACACTGGGTCGTTTGGAAACAACTTGAAATCGCGCTCTCTTGATTTTTTTCCTGAGAGCCCAAACATAGTGGCGAGAAAACTGTACGTACAACAATTTATGGCTCGAGTTTCTGCGGAGATCTACATCAACTTGAACGTACGTCCACGTCGTCCGTTTTGAACGTACGTCAAAAGTTTTGAACTTCAAAACTGGCGCACGTTCAAAAGTTTGAACGGAAGCTGTAAAATCGTCGCGCCTCTGCGGGGGGCTAATCTGGCCATCGCGGGTCCCGCCGCGGCCCAAATATACCTGGGCGTAATAGCCCGTCGGACCCTCGATAATTGATTTTCTGCCGGAAATTAAAAACTGCAAATTTTTTGAAATTGACAAAAAAAATCGTCCCTTTGGATTAAGGACGACGTGACAATGCGAGCCTAATTTGAATTGTCGGAATCGGACCATATTTACTCATTTGAGTTTTAATGTAAATGCGATAGGGCGATTATTTTTCAGAGTAAATATGGTCCAATTTCGACCATTCAAATTAGGCTCGCATTGCCTCGTGAACGACAATCCGGAGGGACGATTTTTTTAATAAACTTCCGAAAATTTGCACTTTTTAATTTCCGGCAGAAAAGCAATTAGCGAGGGTCTATTGTGCCCAGGTATATTTGGGGTACGGCGGGCCCCGCGATGGCCAGATTTGCGATATATCGGACGAGAGTTTCAATGACATCGCGGATTCACGCACTTTACACGCCAACTTGAAAAGCATGGGCTGTCGTTCAAGTTGACGTGAAAATCTTGTCTCGACTGCAGATCGCAAATCTAGCATCGCGGGTCCCGCCGCGGCCTCATATACCTGGGCGACAATAGCCCGTCGGACCCGCGCTAATTGCTTTTCTGCCAATAATTAAAAAGCGCAAATTTTTTGAAATTGACTAAAAAAATCGTCCCTTCGGATTAAGGATGACGTGACAATGCGAGCCTAATTTGAATGGTCGAAATCGGACCATATTTACTCTGAAAAATAATCGCCTTATCGCATTGACATTAAAACTCAGATGAGTAAACATGGTCCGATTTCGACCATTCAAATTAGGCTCGCATTGTCACGTCGTCCTTAATCCGAAGGGACGATTTTTTAGTCAATTTCAAAAAATTTGCACTTTCTATTTTTCGGCAGAAAAGCAATTAGTGCGGGTCCGACGGGCTATTGCGCCCAGGTAAATTTGGGCCGCGGCGGGACCCGCGATGGCAAGATTAGCCCCCCGCAGAGGCGCGACGATTTTACAGCTTCCGTTCAAACTTTTGAACGTGCGCTAGTCTTGAAGTTCAAATTTTGACGTTCAAAAGCGGAGGATGTACGTTCAAACACAAGCCTGTGCGCACGCTTGAAGTTCACGGACACCAGCTCTTGTGTTTTCACGCCAAAACTTGACGCACAACGCCACTATGTTCGGGCTCTGAAGTACCTGAGTAAAAATCCTAGGAAAACTCTTATTTATACGATGCATCACATACCCATGACGATTGCATGCAGAAATTGTTTTTTCATTGGCCACGCAATGTCTGGACGTCAACGCTGTCAACGCAGCAAGTCAAAGTTTAAAAAAAAAACTAGATTCCATGGATGAGAATTTACATGAAATTGCGACAAACATTGATCAGCAAACTCTCTAAACTTGAGAAATCTCTTTGAGTGAAACACTCAAATTGAGTAGATTTTCACTCGATTCGGGTCAGATTCGTGCCACTCGAAGCTTCAGTGGCACGAATTTGACTCGCTTTGAGTGAGATTTCACTCGAAGGGGCTTAGAGAGAACGTGTGATTCGATGCAACCTGAAATTGACAGCTGGCTGTATAAACTTTGAATCATCATGTGCGCTATGCTTTTTATCAAAGTTTAGACTAGACTAGAAAAAACCACAACATCAGTTCGATAATCACTACTTTCAATCCGGTGCTACAATCTTCCAGTGCTACAATAAGGGGTAAGTAATAACAGCTTGTCGAGATTGAATATCGCACTAGTGAAGACAATCCGACTTTTTCTTCGTGAAAAAAGCTATGAAGTAACTAATTGTAATATCAAATTAATTTTGACGCTCGATCGATATGATCGGGTATCTATTTATCACTCGCGGGAAGTTCAAATCATGAAATATATATGATCGGCCTTTGCGAGTCAAATTATATCGGCTGAT
>JAPYYZ010002000.1:0-21247 GCA_030522705.1 Eretmocerus eremicus | reverse complement strand
GCTCGAAGCGCGCGCAGCCATAGCCAGTACCGCGTGTGTGCCGTTCGGACGTTCCGCAGGGGCAGCAGCGCGCACGCTCTACATTTCAAATTTTCAATACGTCTATGGATGCGCAATCTGCATTTGAATTTGTTACGCAACAAATAGTGCATTCAAGATTCGGGCAAAAATCCGCCGTCAATTTACAAATGATGATTTGTGGTGTGTGATAAGTTGAGAGGACCCTGCCGCTAGGTGGAACCGAGGCAACCCATTTCACCCGAAAGAAATAAGTGATCAATTTGATATGACACAGTCTTTGTGATCCTCACATGGAGGATGAACCTTTTTTCTTAAAGCAAGGTGACCATGGCACCTCATGCAAGTTATGTCCGGAAAATCTGGCAACATAATCCTACAAAAAATTGTTCATTCTCCTGGAAAGTTTAGGAGAGTTTCCCGCAAACTCTTTTTGAACTCTCAGGAATTCTCGGGGTCCTTCTAAGGAGCTCCCGAATTTTCTCTTTGTAGGAACCATTGAGGAGCTCCCCAAGAACACTGAAAAGCCCTGGAAACGATTTTGAAATGTTCAAAAAAGGCTTCGGACGAGCTCTCAGAAATTATTATTAAACTCTTACAAACCTCAGAAAATTACGGTCCTGTTACTTTAATGTGAAGTCTCTCGTATTTAGAACGTGCATCTCGACAATTTGGATGTTTATGCTATCAAAAATTGAAATTGTGTGGAGCTACAATTGAGTTGCAGTAGAACTTTGGGCCGGCCGCGGGGCGCAGAGCAGGCTGCTATGTATAATAGGCAAAATGCAACGGATTTTGTATGAACCATATTTTAAAAGTGATGTAATCACGTTCAGGAATCACGCTGGTTTCCTGAGTCGAAAAATGGTCGAACAAACGGCATAACTGAACGATATGTCGGGCTGCCAGCAATACTCGGATTTTGGGAATTTTGAGAATTCTGAAAACTTCCACGCGTAAGTTTCTCATTCAATAAGGTGCATCAAATTCATGATATAGTATTTCCTGATTTTGGTTCTTCTTAGGATAAATCGGAGCGATCCTGAGTAGACACGAGGCTGGGCAAGTGTCTGGAGGGAACCTGTGTTAGAATATTGGCGCGAATGTCGCGATTCGCGGCGGGCCAAGCGGTGAGGTGCGCCCAAACTGCCTCCGTTGAACGTATACACCGACGGACACGCACCTGCGCGCGCTCTCTTTTTCTCTTGCCTTATCTCTAGCATATGAGTCGGACCTCCTGGCGACGGGCAGCTCGCCTCCATAGCGACTCGTCATCACACCACACACTCGCTCGACGTCCGCGTGCAGCGTCGCGTGCCTCGCGGCAGCTACTGCTGCTTCAGCTTCTGGTGCGCGAGCTCAATGTTGTACTCCACTGAATGTCGGTATCGAGCTGCTCACTACGTGGGCACACGCTCCGCCGACCTGGGCGAGCGGTCTTCGACAAGCGCTCTCACGGAGTTTTATAACCTCTAGGTCAACGCGAGGGATGGGCGACAGCCACCGCGCGCGCTGCACGAGCAGACTGAAATGCACTGGCGCCACTGCCGCTGAGCTCGAGCAAGAGTCAACAATGGGCCCGCTCGCGCCACCGAGCTCGATACGAGGCCCGATGAACTGGGAGGCAGCTTCCGCTGGTAGGAGGCCCGGAGCTACACGACCTCTGGTGCTCGGGCGGCCAGCTCGCGCTCCCTGCTGCACTACCCCGCTCCGCGGAGCAGCTCCGGGTCGAGAGCTTTTGCTGCTCTGGCCCGCACTGACTGACCAACGCATTCACTTTTTCTTCGGACTCGCGCTGCGCCCGGTGTACCTATATGCTTGCAGACTTGCGTTGCTCGTTACACGATTTTTTTTTAAACGATGAAAGCAGGATTCAGCAGGACTGCCAACTCGGCGAGCTGCAGGTCCTTAATTCACGGTTCCTCGGCCACACGCGACCTGATCATCCCGTGTTCGTGTATTACAACCAGGTGCACTCTATAGTCCCAGTGCACTTGGAGGAAAACAACTGCTACGAGGGGAGCGGAAATTTCACCCGCTCACTTCTCTCCGTGCGCTCTGCCACCCACACACCCCGAGCGACGACTGAAAATCCATCAGTTGCTCAGATCTGCCCGCGTGTTGACCACCCCCCGCTTCATCCCGAGGTTCATCCCCGATCACCTATATTCCTGATTGTCATCGTTGCCGAACTTGGATCACAAAATCTCAGCCACACTCGCAATTTCTAGGTTTTTTTCTTGGTGGCGAATTGGCGAATACGCGAATTCATGTCGTCTGCGACGATTGCGATTAGGCACAATGAGGTCCTCTCTCCTCGCGTTCCTAGTCCTTTTTCCTTCGCGGAATGAACAATATAGGTTCCATTGAACGGGCTCGACAGCTCGTCGAAATTTGTTAATGCAGTAATTCGCTCCCTTGTATTACAATGTTTAAATTTAGCCGACTTTTTGATTATAATTCGTTACCGGCAGAGTGAACTTTATCGGCAGAAGCTGTGCTTTTTCGCAAAGCTCGTCCTTACCGATTCTAGCGGGGCGCGCATTCACCGCAAAATTTGAAAAGCTGCATCGCAAGCGGGAAGATTTACCTCGTTCTTCTACATCCACAACGAAAAGGGAGAGGAAATTATCTTGGAAGACAATAATTAATTCAATCAACGCGCCCATATTTGTTTCTTGATTTCCATAATTCATTCTTACCGATTCCAGTGGTGCGCGCATTCGCAAAATTGCAAAAGTTCAAAAATTATATTGCGGTAGGAAAATTTATTTCAAAGCTGAGGCTGTTCATATCAATTCAGCACACTCTACTCCCGACATTTTTTTCATCTTCCAAAGTTTTCTTATGGTTACGATGTGTTAAGAAATCATCGAGTTCACAGTTTTTAGGTTGAAAGAATTGTTTTCCCCAGTTTGGGGTCCACATAAGCGATTTTATCGAAGAACCCAGAACTGAAGCTCTGCACTCTTGAATTTTGTTTGTAACTTTTGACCACCGTAACAAATTTCCATTTTCCAAAAGGCGTTTGAAAGGTGGTTCAAGAACTACCAACTGGCCACTTGCGAAATTTTTTTTGAAGCTCCCACGCGGCCTCAAAGTCGATGAAACCCGAAAATCCTAGATTGTCCAATGTCTTTCTTGAACCCCCCTCAAAAATGTTTTATGGTATTTGTCTTCATTCTATTCGATGGGAACCTAGCTGGCGAAAAGCCTTCAGATTGTCCGTGAAGGTTCTGTGCTCCTGGCACGTATTTAAATGCGATTTAAGAGTCCGAAAACGGTTGAATCGCGTTTTTCTCCCCAAAATACTGCTACACGGATATCGTAACCTATTTGAATAAGTTTAATAAGTCATTCTGCATCGAAAATAGGATTTTATCCAGATTATTTCCAAGTTCAAAAAGTTGTCAGATAAGCGAAAAATCTTTTTAAAAACACCTTTTTATTCAAATGATGAATTCCCCTGCGCATTCACATACTTGGACAGATCTGGTAGTAATTTCAAATAGCCAGTAGAATTCCCGTTGAAATGAGCAAAGCTAAAGTCAATTTGATGCAATAGAACGGGGAATACAACTGTTTCAAAATTTAAAAAGATCCAAGGTACCAAATCCGTGAGTTGGGGAAAGGGCGGTAGACTTCTTTCAGCTTCAAACGTATGTATCTCCACTTTTGCTTTATCAATCGCCATTCGAAAGGCTGCATTTCGAAGGGAATTGAATCAGCTATCAATTAAGGAAAGGATAAATTATAGAGAGTCAATAGTCAAAACCTACACGCATGCGCAGAAATTCCATATCTAAAGACAAAAGTTCAATCGCGAATAGTTGTAATTTGTTGAATGTGCATTTTATACGCATACGCGTAAGTTTTGATTTTTGAAACTAACTCCAAACAATAGCCGATTCAATTCCCTTTAAAACGCGGACTCCGAAATGTCGATTAACAGAGTAGAGCCGGAGATGCCCTAATCTGAAGCTTAGAAGAGTCGCCGGGTCTTTCCGCGGTTCACGGATTTGGTACTTGGATTTTCTAAGATTTTGAAACAGCTGTATTTCCGGTTCTACTGCATCAAATTGGACCCACGCCCTCTGGTACTCTAGACCGGTGTGCTACCAACTGCGCCACCCGGGGAGATTTTTGCATCTCTGTATCGTTTTCCAAAAAAATTAAAATCCCTTCGGGTTGCAGCCACTAAATTGAAAGTGGAGACCCAAAGGTCGTAGCTTGGTCCTTTATCAAGCTATGATCGACAGCCTGAGCGCTGCGATAATAAGTGTCTCGAAGAAACGATAAAGTCATTTCCTAAATATGAAATATTTTTATGTTTCTCATCGATGTTTATTATTCGTTATCACATCCTTACTTTTTCACTCTCTAACTTTAGTTTTTTTCCGCAGTCTCCTCTTCGTTTGTTCATTTGATTTTTCTCAACCCTTTTCTCGTTTCTATACGACATCAAGAGCTCATCCAATTCCACTCCTTTCTCCCTTATTCTTTTTCTCTTCGTCATCACAATCAGAACACAAACGAGCTGCGAAATGGAGGAACAATTAATGGATCGATCATATTCGCGTCGTCTGTCGCGAACTTTTAGTTTCATTGCTTTTTTTCAGAGATCAATTTCGGGAAATCGGAAGTGTATTACATTTGTGAGTGCTTGTTCTCTTTCAATTTAGCTCATGTGTCAATCTTGACGAAAATCGGACACGATTATCTATAAGGTTTCAATAAAAGCAACACCTCAGCGTAGGATTTATCCCCGGTATTCGGAGGCAACTTGAATAAGTGCATTAATTCCCTCATTAGAAATCATGGATTTTTGTTGGTTTATCAACGATTAATTAAAAATGCCTGTACCTATGCTGATTGGTGAGTCTTTGACCGGACCGGCTCAACCCGGATGAACCTTTGGCGCTACGATCTCACTGTGTTTCGAAAGTATTAGAGAAAATCTAAGGAAATCCACATGGATAGATCTCATTCTCCTTCACCTGGACTCCCTCTTCGTTTGTTTTTCTCCACTTTTTTTAATTTTTAAAAGATTGTCGAGCATTAGCATACTTTGAAAAGCGATATCTCTCGATGCAGGATTTTCCTTCCGTATTCGGAGACATCCCAAATAATTCCCCCTAGGCCAAAGAAGTTTCTTCCACCTTTAAAAACGATCGATATACATTCGTTCAAGAGTAATTGATCGAAAACTATTCAACCCGTGTTACAAACACGCAAACGCAAATGTGCGCATTGCGCATGCGCGCAGAACTTTCTCCGATCGATGAGCAATCAACAAGTTTTTGACAAATTATCAATACACCAACGACGGTCCATATTTTTTTATCATCGAGGATGTTTCTATGGTCTCGGAGAAATTATTTGGGATACCTTCGAGCGCGGGAGGAAAATCCAGATTAGAGATATCGCTTCTCGGAGTATCCGATGATTCAACAATTTTTCATAGTAAAAGAAAGTTGAAGAAAATAAATAAACAACATATTTGGGTGGGAAAAGATGAGATCTATCTATGTAGATTTTTTGAGATTCTTCTCTAATACTTTCTAAACACAGATTTCTGGCTTCTCCCACCCAGTGATGACCCAGTGTGTGCTAACCTTACCCGAAGATCTGACTAATGTCAAATTTTTTTGAACGCGCGCCATAAAGGCACGCGTGCAACTGTCGTTTCGAGGATTTTTTACACATGAGGAATACTCGTGCTCAGAGTGATTTATTGTTATTGCGATAACCATGTGGCTCGCTTCTTCATGAACGGTGGTGTGCCTCTGCATAATGGTGTACAACAACACGGCGGTTTGCTGACTTTGTTATTTATGTTGCATCAGACACGACAACTCATCCAAAACGTTTTTGTGGATCTGTCACCATGAGAGACAACATATTTGAGCCATGTGAAGACATTGAGCCTCGCAAAATGCCAACCCAGACTTCATCCTTTGACGTAATTATTCAACTCCTCATATCATCGTTCCTTCTTATTAAGCATTTTTATATATCACTCAATTTACTGTGATCATGAACTCCTAAATTGCAGTCAAGGCCATGTCCAATGGTACCTGAAGTGTCATTGGTCATGGAAAAATCTCAGAAAATGGATAGAGTGGAGGATCCTGCACCTAGTATTCTGCAAAGTTACAAGCTAAACGGCATAGGAAGCCTAACACCAAAACCAAGTGAATCATATGCAGCTTGGAAAGCAAAGCAATATCCTCAAAAGATTCAGAAACAAAACTCCAGTGCCATGCAACAAGTGCAACAACCATCTCAGAATCATGTCAGCTCGACAAATATTCACAACCTTCAAAGTTCAAACAAAGCGTGTGATTCATGTAGTTGCCATAATGTGAATTGTAAGAACCAAAATTCCAAGAAAGATGTTCCAGTTACAAATGGTAATGCGCGGTCTCACCCAGATGATCATTTGCTTAATCAGGATTTGAGCCATACAATGCTGAATGATGACAGTCATCACTACACAAGCAACACTCATAATTTTCCACCAAATGTAGCATTAGACAGAAACGGAAGATGTAGCTCTATTGACAGAAGATTTGACCACTCTTATTCTGAAAAAGCATATAATTTTCCACAACAACCTAGAATTCAAAAATCTTATTCTTACTCTAACACAGACTCTCATTTTCAAAAATATCCACCAAAGGAGCATGATTTTGAGATGAGGCATGCAAGATCTTTACCGCCATATCATCATACTATAGAACATTGTCATCCCCTTCAAGGATGCTGTACAGCCAATCAGAGTAGTTCTAACACTGAAACAGAGACTGTAAAGAATTTATTGCAAGTTATAACTAGTCAAAATGAGCAGATAAAGAACTTGCAGAAACAAATTGAGCGGCTGTTGAAGTTGCATGAATACAATTTGAGAGATCGCAGCAGATGCAAGTGTCAATTCAGTGGAAATCATCATCATAGTACACAATTGCATGATAATACTCAAAACAAAACTTTCTCTAATGTCCATAATAGTGTTGTTAGAGACAAAGAGCAATGTTTTTCTGAAGCAAACTATCAAGAAGAGAAAAGCAAGAAAACTGTATTGGAGCAAAAAGTATCTATTGGAGTTATGACAAGTTTTGAATTAAAAGTTCAGAATAATCCCATGGTGTTGAAAGAGAATGAGAGTAAACAAAAAAGCACACAAGAAAAAAAGATAACCAGTTCAGAGACTTCAAACATTATCAAAAATCTTGTCAACAATACTGGAGAAATGATCAGAAGGAAGCCTAATTTATACAATTATACACCTCTAGAAAATATTAGTGAAGGTTCAGAGAGAGACATGTCTTTACTTCGCCATAGTCATCCAGGTCCAGACTCTTCAAAACAATCTATTGAAGTTCAAGGCACACCTGACATACATGAAACTAGTGGTCAGAGATATGACTCTAAAACACAAGATGATAGATACAAATTTGGGCGCATTAACAATTATGAAGTAGATCAAAGGGATGATAGGTATGCAGAAGACTTGACTTATGGATTCAAAGAACCAGTTTATGAAAACATGAATGATGATACAGACAGGAGAAACTTATTTGAATATGATCTACCATATGAAAATCTATGCTCATCACCAGTTGAACATATCAGAGATGCAAATCCAAATGAGATTGATTCTGAACCCTTATTGCCTGATGTTACACAGCTGAAAAAAACGAATTGTGACAATTTAGTTGATGAATGTCTCAGTTTGAGCAGCAGTGAATTGGATGTTGAGGATCCAAGTCCACCTAGTCCTGAGCCAAGTATCCACTTAGATATGCTGGACATTCAGGAGTTCTCTAGTGAAGGAGGTAGCTTACCCCCTCAGCATCCAAACAAAGTGGGATGGACGTTTTATGATAACGTTGTGGATCAAGTCAATCATATTTTACAAAATGCTCCGTCTAATGGCGATCAGAGACAAGATGTACCTGATAACATGAAAAATAATTGCAATAGAGAATATGAAAAAGATATTATAATGGATACAGTGAGAGCAGCCACTCTAGAGCAATTGACAAAACTTGGCATCAGTTTTTCTGACAATATTGAACATAGAGCACCAAACTACAACAAAAGGTAGCATAATTCATTCTATGGGCAACTTTCTTTTTTCTCAACCTTTAATTTAATAATAAGTTGACGACCTATATGAGAATTTGAATAATAGAAATCTTAAGTTTTCATTTGTTTCTCAATTCCAGAGTTGTGTTTGACTCTTCATATTATCCAAAACAAGGACCCGAGACTCACATGACAGCAACTGCTAGTATAGAAACAAATACAAGCATGCATATGAAAGCCTTGGCAATGAAGTATTTGAATGAGGAACAGATGACAGACTTTACAGCCCAAAAGTCACGACCTCAGATGATGAAGCAAATACCAAATAATGTTCAAAGTTCAAATATGTCCTTTGCAACTATGCACTACTTACAACGGTATCATTTGCTTCCTGGGCCCAATCCTGCAGTCACAAAAGGTGAGATGCAGGAAATATGCTAATTCACAAAAGTCCGGCTATCTAATCGTTGGAAAAAGATCCATGAAAAACCATCATTTTACCCTGTACCTCATTCAATTTACCAGAAAACGATCTTTTTCGTGACCGATAGAATTGCTCTGTCGGCGATAGACTGATTTTGACGGCAACCAGAGAACAGCAAATGAGTTGATAATGTATTTGATGTAGATGGATTTAAAGCTCAATCTCTAGCTGAGTCGAATTCTACCGCGTTTCAAATGTCGAGAACAATTCAAACAAATCCCTGCAATATTTTTGATATGTTCGATTCAGAATCTAAAACCAGCTCCTCGATTCTATTGGGATAACTCGTCGTACGGTCGATCCCTCGTTCCCATTTCTAAAAAGTAATTTTTTTCAGTGCAGAGGATTAAATTTTAAATTATCGAAAACATCAAGATCTGCCATGAAAAGTTGTCTTAATTTTGACCAATTTTGCATCCAAGCGATCAAATTTCTCGACTGTTTTTCTTATTGCACTCTCTGCGTTTTTCATAATAACTTCAAAGAAAACACACCGTGTCCAGCTTATAATACTTATGAGGAAAAATTCCTATTAATATGTGATTGATGAAATCGACGTGTCCAATTCACAAAGGCACTTGTTCTATGCAAATAACATACGTTAAGTGCTTTTGTGAATAAGAGATGTCGAAATCGTTTCGGCTATTTCGGCTCGTACAAGTGCAATTGAAACGTTCATCAGTGAGAATGAAAATTTTGAAAAGTTCGCAAACAATAAATCAATCTTCATCCGTGAGATAATTGTATTATAAATTCTTGCATTATTTTACGAAAATATAACTTATTTCAGATGCCCCCAGAGAGGATTACAAAGTACCCGCTATGAACGAACGACGTATGAGAAAAGCTGTGGATAGAAGAGATCCCAGTCCTCGGAAGCATGCTCCGATCTCAAATACAAACAAGGTGAATTATCCAAGTAAGATTTTAGATATATCGACTCTCAAACAACAACCTAAGCTCTTGTAATAGCGTTCTTGCTCTCGAAATGATCGACTGTATACATTTGTATATTATGATAATTATAATATAATGCTTGTACTTTCACACGTAATTGTAAATATGAACTTTTAGGGTAGAAATTGAAATAAATCATAATCTGTACCTATTGGCATCATTCACAATTTTTATCTGTCCCTTCATCAGTAAACTTGAAACTTTTGAGCTCGAAATTTTCCTAATTATTTTCTTTTGTCCAGTCATTTTGTCATGAGGATCGAAAATCGTTTTACACGTATTCAGTTTATTTTTCATCAATCGATACATACATGGTTCATTTTTTTTCTACACAAGTAACAATGATACATTTATATTTCCTCAATTTCCTACGGATTGTATTCGTGTATATGCAGACGAACATGAGCACATTATATGCGCGGGCGCGCGTACTTTTGATACATGCGCGCGACTCTAGTTCACACATACTCATTCACTGTGTCCTGTATTTTGTGTGGACCAAATTGTATTCGGATGTAATTGAAAATCCATTCGTGTTATGGTGTGTATGATAGTTATGAGCAGCAAAATGCGACAAACTAATTCAATTATTATGAAGAAATACTGCAGTTAATACCTTTGATCAATAAATCTCAAAAATTGATTATCTTAACATAGGTACTGATATATCCTCTCAGACAGTTTCACATTATGCATCTAATAAATATTTGCGTATCTAATAATTAGCGATGGCACGAAAATGAGTATTTTTCATGGTACCGGAATGGTTTTTTTATCATAATGATCCATTCTAAAATTTACGATCTATTAGATAAACAGCTAAGCGCGTAGTGACTAAAATATTTTACAAATGGTTTTTCTCAAAAGGAAGACTTTTGATTTCGTGAATCTTGGAATATTGACTAGATATTCTTTTAATCATTCGATTGGTACCTAAAAAACTTTGAAAAAAATGTATAAAAAAGTCACTTAAACCTGCGCGCAATATGTGGATAAAGTTCGTTGTGTATTTCTACTAGTTCTTCTTTCAACTGTCTCCTATAATTGTAGATATCACACCACGAGATTAGTATTCCTTTCTCAACAAGTAAATAAAATTCTGCAGTGACAACGTTATGTATCTCGATAGATTCAATGGAAGACATGAATTTCATTAGATTGTGCTTGATCCTCGCCCAAATCATCTCTCTTTTTATCATTACATAGCTCATGCTCTAAAATATACGTCAATTTGTTTAGCTGTCATCATTACATTTGGATGACAGGCTACATAAATGTTTCAAGTTCTTAATCCAACAATAAAGTATTTCTTGCATAACTCCTATGTAAGTGATCCCCCTTCAGAATCATCGTACACATTTCTTAAAATTATGGTGTTACGGACGAGCGCCCGCAACCATTTTTCATGCATGTATGTAATATATACATATGCATATAATATTCAAATAAATATTCATCAATGGGTCAATTCTGAGTAGATATTCAGAAAATAATTCCCCAGACAAAATACAATGGTAATAATTTGCTTCAAGTGGGGTTTTCAGTTGAAGTTTTCAGAAAAATTCAAAATATTCAAATTTTCGTAACTTATATGGAAAGTCGTCAATGATTTATCCGGAAACATGATCGTTAGCACGACCATATATCGGGAATGTGGATATGTTCATCTTTCCATACTCATTACAAAAATTTCACGTCTGCAACTTGCAGCTACTTAAGTCTCTACGATATACCGTCCGAATTCGTCATTAGCAATTAAAATGTTTTTCTTACAGTATATAGAATTTCATTCCTAATTGTATATTAAATCTTTAGGATTATTAATTGAATCATTTGAAAGGCCCTATAGACGATACGTTCGCAACTATTTTGAACACCTTTAATAGAACTAGAGTATAAATACTAGTCTTTTAAGGCTAGTAAGTATGTTTGTGTCGGTTCCACACGAATTTCCAATGCGGATTTTGTCCTTTTTTGATTTATTGTCATTGTGCATTTCTTTACTTTTTCCCTTTCATGAATATAAAGTATTCGGTTTACATATATGGACCGATGAACAGTGTCATTGCGTCAATCATCAATAGAATGATCAAGCACCAGTTTTTGTACGACGTCGAGAAAATTGCACCAAAAGTCGTCTACTTGAACGAACAGCGATATGTTCTAGTGAATCTCGTGTAAGCATAGAGGCTCAGGGCCGCTTTTATCGTGTGCGTAAGTTTTCAATTTTCACCAATTCTAGATTCCTTTCTTACAAAGCGTTTTTTACATTGATTGCAACAGCGCACCAATATGCACGAATAAGATCCCTATTAAAAGTCAATGATTCTAAAATTACATGTAAATGGAAGACTTTGATTTTCATCAACTCGTAGTATGTTTCAGTTTATGTAGACATATATATCTATATATATCTCTCAATCATCGTGGTCATTGTTTTTGTATATATTTTCTATACGTATAGTATTGGCAAGATATATAGTATTTCCTCCATTAAACTATCTAAAAGTTATTGTCGAAAAAAATCCTTGCCGTATAACTGTAACGCAATACAGGTAGAATAAAAAGATTGTTCTCTGAAATTTCCGGATAGATATCGGCCCTCTTGGAAGGAAAATCATCAAAAAACTATGATTATAATTAGACTCATTTAGAAATATATAAAACTCTGCGTCTATTCAAGAATTGAACACTTTGGAACGAAGATACGCGAAGCTTGTTCTTCATTTTTTAATCAACCCCAATTTTTCGAATCTCTCATGATTTCCAATCTAACTTTCTCCCCCGCTTTTCATTTTTTTTTCATTTTTTTTTTGTATTTGTGTACACTCTTTATACTGCTTCCCTGACGCTCTGTTTTCTTATGGATATGTTTCTTTGGTGATTTGACTTGAGGAAATGCGTATGGTTCGATGCTCTCCATCGTATTGCAATGTATATTTGGAAGAATTGGTTCGCGTCGCAAAATATCGATATCTGGTTGAGGATCGATGAAACAATTGCGCGCTAAAAAGTCGACGACCAAACGTGTGCTTAAAAATCTCAAAGGGAAGAGGACTACAGAGGCGTAAGCTCCACCGCGGAGTGGCCCATTTTTGTTCGAAGAGCAGCGACGTCGTCCTCGATCCGTATGAGCGCTTTGAATTTCTGAAACGTGGAATCATTCGTATGAATTCAGGAAATCGGGAAGGGAACAAGCGTAACTTACCGCCGAGGTATCTCCCGGAGTATTGATCCAGGCGTAGAGCATGTAGCCAGGTATGCAGAGCATGGATGAGAGGGCCGTCATCCAGCCGACAACGTGAGTCCACCACGGGTATTCGTATTCCAAATATTTGATCGGTGTCCACTGTACCAAATTGAAGATAAACACGCCCTGGAAAATTGATAGTACGAATCGTCACCTCATTGTATTTTAAAACAGAGTGTATGGTAATGCTCACTCACAGGTACAAACTTAGTACAAAGTAAAATACGCAGCTGAATGAGATTAGCATAGTATGCTTTCTCAAAGAAATTGCAAGTAGTAAATTTTGGGAATCTCCAGCTGAAAATATTTCTGGGGATTCGAAGGAATTTATGTGAAACTACTAGTATCTGTTCCTATGTGATCCCATGGGGTCTTTTAGCACGTCTTGAAGTAGCATGGGATCTAGTAGGATCCCAAATTTTCCCAGGAAGTTTTTTGGAATCCCATAGGATCACGGGAGATGCCAAGATTTGATTCCAAAGGATCCCAAGGGATTTTACGGAGCCCTATAGGGTATTATCGGATCCGATGAGAACATGACCCAATTAGATCCCATGAGATTCCATGGATTGTCTTCCAGCAGGTTTCTTCGCGAGAAATAAGAAAAAACCGACAAAAAAGTGCCGAAATGACAATTTTACTTGATTGGAGATCTTATCCAATTCGGGCGAAGAAAATAATTTTTCTCCAAGTTGCAAATAAAATGCGTATCCCGATAGGCTCCTATGGAAAGGTTCCTAAGAAAACATCATAAAAAAAAATTCCTTAGGATCGTATAAGGTACTAGGAGATTCCGTGACTCCTGGTGGAATAAGACGGGATAACATGAGGTGCAACAAGTTTGGTAAAGAGAGATAGTATGTTATCACATAGGATTATTGACGATCCCATGGGACACTATATTGTATTACAAACGATGAGGTGGGAACAAGCAAAGACTGAATCCCATGAAGTTCCGAGAGTTTTGTTAGAAAAGGGTTCTTCAAACGAGCAGAGAGGGTAAAAGGGCAAACGAGGGAGAAAAGGGCAGAAAGGGACGTTGGATCGAGTGAAATCAAAATTCTGACCCAACCAATTGATAGCGTAAAAAATAGCCCGAAATTAATTTTGGCAAAATTTTGAATTCATAGATTCGAGATCATAGGAATAGAAGTTTCATTTGGGATTGTATTAAAATTGAAAATGAGAGGTATTGGAAGATATGTAAGTTCATAGTGGTTCAATATCAAGACACAAAATCCAGTCATCTCATCGGATGATGATTCTGAAGAAGTGTATTCAATTTCGAGTCAATAGTTTGAAATGTGTTTGAGTTATTGTGTACATGCCATACGAAACATGAAAAGTTGGACGTGAAAGCGTTCAACAAAATTGGATTCCGTGTTCATTCATTTATAGAAAGTTAATGAAAACTCTGGGGGAACGTGAAGAATATCAATGGGAAGTTTTTGTCGAGTAAAATAAAAGAATGTGGAAGGATTAGGATGTATAGGAAAAAGGAAATCCATAGAAAAAAAAGTGAGATTGCAGCTTATTGATGAAGAAGTGGCTAAAAATAGGGTATGTTGGAAAATTTGCGCAATCAATACAATTGAAAATTAAGAAACGAAAATTGATAGGTATATTGAAATCCATATAATGAAAGAGTATCCCGAGTTTGAAGGAAAAATATAAAATTCTGTAAATATGGTGGGTAAGTGAAGAGGTATGAACACCTCACAAAGGAGAAAGTATACAATCAACACGAACCCAACGATGAGCTAATTCTTAGGAGGATTGGAGAAGGCTTGGAAGAAAAAAAAATACTAGTCGAAAGATCTGGTGGAGTAGAGTAAGGAAATGAGTTGTAAATTTCCATTGAGATGATTACTATAGCAAAAAGCATAAAAAAAGAGTTGAAAAGGGTCGGATCTTCTCCTTGTTGTAACAATTGCCGAATGACATGTATTTTTCTCCTTTTTAAGGGATAATTTCACGAAAAATGGTTCTCGGGGAACTTTTGTAGAGAATTAAAGAAATCATTCAATTCAATAATTTTCAAGGAGACAACGATCTGTGGCCGTTTCGCCTCTTGGTGGGATCAGCAGATTAATACCGTGTCAAATTCCTTAATACATCCGATTCGGGTATAACATCTCATTGCATATATAAATCGCCGTCCGTACTCACAATGCATATTGAAGGGGTGGCGATGACCCAGCAGAACTTCCACCAGGCCATGGGGTAGTATCCGATCATGTCCTTGACTCCGTCGTAGAAGCGATTGACGCCAAAGGCCCAACTTATTGAGATGCACTCGAAGAATATGAGGAAGAGCAGGCAAAAGCCCGAGACGGCATAGGAATCGAAAATTTGGAAGACGTACATGCCGCCGTTGGTTATGCATGATAGGCCGACTATGTATGAGAGAATGCAGACGATCGCGATGAATATTTCCTTGCGTCGTCGAAGCAGCTTAGGCCACTCGTCCACCTACGCACACATTTGATTCACAAATCAAAGAGTTGTTGACACTAGAGGGTTCGAATGAGAATTTTTGTGACCGTTAGGATTCTTTTCCATTCAAAGATACTCGAATCTCAGTTCTGCGCTCTTGGTCACGAAGTATTTTCTATCAATTTCTCTGATCACTCTCAGGGGACAAGTAAAAGATTTTCTCCTGTTTGTTTTGCGGTTAGAACTGACATTGCGACCTTGGAAAAATTTGGGCAACCAATCAGCCTAGTTATGAGATGAATATTTTCCACAATTCCTTGTTGACTTTCCCAATGATTTTCCTGTTTGTCTCACATTATTCCGTGTCAAAATTATTCGACGGATTTATGAACACAGAATTGAGGAATCAAGGAAGTCTTTTGGTGGGTTTTCTTGAATGAAAGGATCTTCGCAAGTCCACTCGAACTTTCATTACGAGTAGCCATCAATCGTTTCAGATGCAATGTTGGCAAGTGGTTTTGATTTCTGTGCATTCATTTTTTGTCAAACGGAAAAATCTGATGATGATAGTTAAAATTTTTGGAAGAAAAGAAGCCGTTTATCAGAGTTGCGGACCCCATCAGTCAACTTGAACGAAATTGAATTCCTCATCCGAACGACGCCAGGAAAACAAGACGTTATTTAGATTGCTGACATGAAATCCGTTTTACCCAATGATTTCCATGTCAGCAATTTTAATTACGCACCTAATACAAAGTGACTTATTTCCGATATCTGTCTTCTACAGCTCTCATTTTTCAGTCTGAACCAATGTTCACGTGACAAGTATCCACTATTCACATCGTGTATGTACTGTAAGTTTTCAATCCGACGTCACTTTGACAATCATACTTTCCGACATATTCGATAAGTAGACCGCTGTCCTTCATTGAATTTAGATTTATGATGCCCGCAGGGACTGGAACAGACAACGCCTTTGCAGTATCTACATTGGAATTTCTATTCGACGCGCTCTCTTTCTTCAACATGATTGATTGACGTTTGATTAAAAATCAAACTGAATTCCCGTAACGTAAGAATATGCTGGAGGGATGCTTGATTCTTTGCTAAAAGGATGCTATTTTTAGTTTCGTTTTGAATTGTATCTCGAGCTTGATATCTAACGTGTAATTCGGGTATTCGGGTAAGGTACCATTCGCGAGTTTTGAATTCTATATATCACAAGCCATACGATAGGGCCTCTTAACTTGACAAAGTACCAGGGATTTATCAACCGTAATGGCATTGAAGGAATACGATGTCGCCAGAAAGGCTCAAAGTACAGCGTGATTCGTGGCAGAGAATGAAAGAAAAGTTGCCTGAGATTTGGAATTATGAAATTGCTTCGGCTCGGAAACAAAAAGCCTGCAAGAGCGAGTTATTGGAGATGTGCCAGTCTTGGCTCGTAAAAACTCCTTTGTCGTGCATTATCAGAATTGGTGACCCAGACAGGTTTACGATATTCTCTCGTGAATGAATCTCCCTTTCTCTCCGTATTCAGTGAACTGAATTCTTTCTGGAGTAACTATTCTTTGTATACCATCAATTTCAACGCAAACTTTTTGGTCAGAGTCAAGAGTGCGGCTCATTTAGATTTCAATATTTGATCCAATCATTGCAATGTCCAAATATTGGATAAAAACGAATTTTAATATTGTGTAATTACTCAATCTGAGTGCATCAGAAAAATCTGAAAAAAATCTGGAAAATTATCGACAACACAGGTTACATATTGAGCTACGAATATAGGCAAATCATGAGTGAGAGAAAAATGAAAAATGAGCAGTTCCCAAAATTTCAGTTTTGATTTTTTTCATCTCATTTCACCCTAGAAATACACTCCACGAGTCAGAAATTCTTTTCAATCCTTTTTTTTTGGGATTCAATTGCAATTGTTTCGAATGATATTTGGAATGATAATTAAGGATGAATTCCAAGGGTAAGTAGTTGAAAAAATTGAGCTTTCAGTTGGAACCAAAATGAGCCAAAACTTGTAAGTAACCGCGGCGCAGTGGATAAGGTTCTGGCATTCAACGCAGGTCAGGGTTCGAATCCCGGGCGGTTCCACTGTGAATTTTCACGGGTGCCTTTTTGGTGGCTTCGGTGGTTCGGAACCCGCCTAAAACTGTATAATGACCTCGAAAACCGATCCTTACGAGGTCACCGAGCCGAATCGACAATAAAATATTGTTCGAAAAGAATCATGGTCGAGAACCTCGTTGCAATTTTTATTTCCTCACCCCAGCCCCCAATTCCAAACAAGTCCGAATCCGCAGCTAATAACACGGACCAAAGGATCGCGAATCAATAAAAATCGCAATCAAAGCGACAGCTCACCATAGCCGTGATGAATCCCTCCATGGTGCAAAACTGCGAGTCCAATCCGATGAGAAGCAGCATGAAGAAGAACAGGCAGGACCAGAGAGGAGCCCCGGGCAGCTGAAGCACCGCCGAGGGGTAGGCGAGGAAGGCCAATCCGGGCCCGGCGGCGGCCACCTCCGAAACGGGCTTCTGCTGCTCGTGGGCCATGAATCCGACCACGGAGAAAATTACGAAGCCCGCAAACATCGAGGTGGACGAGTTTACCGAGCAGACTATCAGAGCGTCCTTGTACACGTTGTTGGTGAACTTGTTGTAGCTGCCCAGGGCGACCAGGGTACCCAATCCGAGACCGTAGGAAAAAAAGATCTGCGTCACCGCGTCGATCCACACCTAGAAATAGATCGTCGATTTTGGAATAGTGAGAATTTTATAGATGCGGGGGGAAGTTTTCGGGAGGGTCGCTAGTAGATTTGGGCGGGTGGTCTGTGTATGTGCTTGCGCCTCTTCCGAATCGATATCATTCCGCGGCCAGGACGCTGTACTGGCTTCTCTGGCCTGTCTGACTGTGTGCGCCCGGTGGGCGAGCCTACTCCCGAATTCTCCCGACTAGCCGATAGCTTTCGACTACCCGACACGTGCTCTGCCCAAAAATACTTTCTCATTTCTAATGATTCAGGGATTTGAGTCAGTAGGAATGGCCGATTTTGATTATAGCTCTTTAGAAATGACTCATTAGAAACATCTGATTGGAAAAATTTGCTACATACTCGGATTCAGATTGAAAAACTCAATGCGATTCATTGAGTGTTGAAGATTTATCCAGATTCTACTAATGAGTCATTTCCAAATGAGTCATTTGTAGTGTCTCAAATCCCTGAGTCTTCAGAAAAAGACTCATAGTTTCAGGCAGGGGGGGGGAGATCCAGCTCGGATTAGGCTTGCATGTGATATGAGAGTCCTGAACTCGCGGAGCATTTCAACTTGAAATAGATTTCTCGTCCGGATCAGACTCTAGGACTTTTAGGTTCAACAATTAGCACGAGGATTCATCGGTTAGGAGTGGTTTTGATCAGTTGTATTAATTTGACCAGTCTGTCGTATTATTCGGCCGGGGATTCATTGAAGAGTCGAAGGAACGATGTTCACGGGATGAAAATAACACAGAGCAACACGTTCGTTTCGACCCGCAGGATATTCAAACAGGTCCGTGGGTGCACTTGTTCCCGAGTGCAATGGACTGCTCTGTGATTTGGCAACATGCCTTCCTCGAATACGTAGGCTCTCCGCCAAATGGAGTGATAATCTGCTATATCCGAGAGGAAGTATGTTAACTCGATTCAAAAGACTGGAGCGGATGCTCAACCGGTTACTTGGTATACACTGACATTTTAGAGCCATTTGGATGCCTATCTTTTCATGGCAAAATGATGAAGGACTAATTTTTATTGGGCCGTATTCTATGAAATATGAATAAATTAGTTTATGATAGTATCATGAGTGGGTATATCATATGTGACAATATATTATCTGATTGATTTAGACACTTGGTTTCCTGTAATGCTCGTATCGTCTAGCTTAGACAATAGATAGATTTATAGGGGCCTATTATTTGAAATCGATGAACTCGATCGAATGCTATGAGGTGGGAATCAAGGCGTGATAAGGATTGAGTTCTCACCTGGGACTCTTTCAATTTGGAAAGATCGGGGTTGACGTAGTACTTGATACCATCTATAGCGCCGGGTAATGTGATGCCTCGGATGAGCAGTATGGTGAGCAGGACGTAGGGGAACAGAGCCGTAAAGTATACGACCTTCCCGGTCCATTTGACCCCCTTCCAGATGCAGAAGTAGCACATTATCCAGACGACCAGCAGAGTCAACGCCAGCTCCCATCTGACGGTGCCGACGTGTTCGATCCCCGGACTGATGGCAAGTGTTTTGCGCCTGGACAAATGTACACAAAAACCTCATCTTATCCACAAACGACTTCATCATGTGACCTGATTTTTTCGAGCATCTTCTACGCAATATAAACTCTGTTTTTTTTTTTTTTTTGCCAACACAACCATCCAATTTGATATGGATTGACGATCTTTTTCAAACAAAATTGTCCCGCATTGAACCCATAGCATAACAATTCGATAACTCGAACCTTGGGTTAGTCGAGTTTTTCGATATCTCGAAACTCCTTATGATATTCTTCGAACTTTTATTGGATTTGATGTGGAATTGTTTCAGTGAGTCGTAATCCAGATTCTAACCTGTGAAGATTCGCGATCGATACATATTTCGAGCTTCGATATCTCGAACCTCGCAATGTCTCGAACTTCGATTCATCAATGTTCACGACACCGCGGATTTCAGGTCTTGATCCTCAATGATAAAATTCTGTCTTGATTAAATTCAAACGAGGTCGTGCTTGGCAATAGCAGAGAATCGATTCCACTCATGGTCATCAATGATTCGAGAGAATTGTTGGCATATTGAATTGACTCACTCCCAGAATTCCTTGACGGGATCGGACAGCACGGCGGCGGACACGTTGACGTTCTTATAAGTGCAGTACTTGATGACGCTGTGATTCCTGGCCATGTGCTCGAAGCAGTAGAGTCCCTTTCTCTCGGTCGGGCTGACACAGTTTGGTGTGTTCCACACGTTATTACACGTGCTCCAGGGTAGCTCTATAGGCGCGCGAGACAAGAGAGAAAACAAAAAACGAGAGTAAAGGGCGAATCTCTGCCAGGCCGTTCGATAGCGGCGTGTGAGCTTCTAAAAAAAAAGAGTCGGCGAAAAGTGACGCGCGGCGCAAAAAGATAGCGCGCGCGAGAGAGACAGAGCGAGATTCATAAAGAGCTCGGCTATGATTAGGGGCCGAAAAAGAGGCGAGGGCCGCGATGCAGCAGTAGCCTTGCCGAGCTGCGCTTTTTTGGCTCTCTCTCTCTCTCCTGTTCTTATCTGGCCTCGAGAGACTCAGACAACGGACACCAAGCTTCTAACGCTTATTGTCAAAGCTCGAGTCTCCGGTCGATACCCACGTGTCCAAAGCTCGGATTCTCCTCTCGAGTCTGTCAAGGATTTCGAGAGGAATGGAGAATTCGATAAGAGATTGTGTGGGCTCACCCTTGTTTATGGACATGAAGAAGTAGTAAATGGCCCAGGCGAGGATCACGATGTAGTAGACGTTCATCCAGCAGGACATGACCGCGGCGGCGTAGCCGATGCCCTTGAAGAGGGGCGCAATCTTGAAGACGCCGAGGCCGCCGATCGTCAGCATCTGGCCGAGCGCGAGCTCCATGAAGAACATTGGTATGCCGGCGAGGAAGAGCGTGATGAAGTACGGGATCAGGAAGGCCCCGCCGCCGTTCTTGTAGCAAAGGTAAGGGAAACGCCACACATTCCCCAAACCAATTGCCAGACCGACCTACGCGAGTAACAAATATATATAGGCGTGATTTTGAGATTCTTCGTATGGGATACGAATTTGAAATTCGCCGGCTCGTGCTTGAATACAGATTTCTATCTGTCTCCATGAGAGTTTCCTCTGAAATTGGTGGATTCATTTCGAATATTTCTATCGTTTGTATCGATAATAGAATCAACTATGTGTTACTTGATTCCGTCTCTGCTATGTTTGCAAGCTTCGCGATA